>CAVLJG010000001.1:41962040-42066938 GCA_963669975.1 Acanthoscelides obtectus
TGCTGCCTTTATAACGTTTTCGATCGCGCACGATCGATCGGTTCTTCAGCCACATAATAAAGGGGAATTTTAAACATATGTGGTTTGATTTGGCCAGACAAACATGAGAGATTATTAGCTTGAAAACTACATGATAAGTTTCAGATGTTACATTAAGCAATCATTAATGAATTTCTTTTTTTTGCATAGATTTGCAACTTTAGGTGGCAAAGCATCAGAAAGTTGTTTGGTGTGGACCTTGGGCCAATGCTGTCATCAGTCCTTACTTTTTACTTTCCACACACCTACTAGCGGGAAGTATTGTATAATGAAAACCACTCAAACTTCTTTATAATGACATTTTTTTTTGGCAGCAGTATATTAAAACTCTTCATTGGTCAATACTTAGAGCAGGGAAGAAACTAGCATTAGTGTTATGAAATGTTTGTAGCTAGTTCAGAGGGATTAACTTGTGCCGAACATAATTATTTATGACAACACTACATGGGATGTGCATAGTCAACCAACTTGATGCCATTTTTTTTTTGACAACTGAATGGTAAAAACATGACTAACACATAATTTTGGCCAAATTGTGCTATGTGTCACATACTAATAATCATAATGAATAATGAACAGTCTGCATGAAACCATTGAGAGAAAGATGCCTTATCTTCCACAGAGGGGACATGGATTGGCTACAAAGAACTTGAAATCTAACCACATTTTTTTTGGGTGACATAACAGCCAAGATAACATAAGCCATCAAAAACTGAACCATTTGCAAATGACCTATCTCAAATTTCAGAGAAATTGGCATAATCATACCTTTAAATAATAAAAAAATGTTGATTCCTAACATAAAAATAGTCTTTTTTTAATATTAATATCATTCAAAAATATTCACTATAAAGCATTTACATACAGCAAGGTGAGAAAAGAAGTTAGAGCACATAAGTTTTTTTATTGACAGAATTTTGTAAAACTTAAAATGTGCAACTATTTACAAACTCCAATTTTCTGATATAATTAGTCAATATGTATATCTGATTGTATCAAAAACTAAACCCACAAAGTTTACTAAATGTTAAAATTTTACATAATACCTAAGTACATCATTGTAACATCAGTAAGTGCTGATAAATAATTGTTTGATTTGTACATTGTTATCTATATAAAGATGGCTCAAGTTGCTAGTTAAAAGTATTGTTTTCTTTTAGAAATATATTATGTTTTGGTGTCAATCGAAATTATACAACTCTAAAATTGTGACCAATAATGAATTATTACACACTAAATGAATCTCAATTTCATTTTCAAAAATCAACACTAGGTGGATTATTGTTGTTTTTCTTGAATAAATACATACTATTCATCATGCTTCATGCATTCACTGTAAATGGGACAATGACATTCAATAATTGATTCTTAAATGGCTAAGAAAAACACACATTTTTGGAAAAAATGCATTGCATTATTATCTATCTGGTTGACAAGTGATATGAACAGTGATAGAATGACCTAGAAAGCATTGAATATATTTCTATTTACAAATCATGGTAATACCTCTCCTTTTAAGACAAAGCCTAGAACCACCACAGAATGGAAATGAGTAGCTATATATTTTATGTAAATGTATTAACATGATTGTGCAATATTAAAATGGGTCATGGAAGGAAAATAAGGATTCAAGGGGGGAACCATGGGCATTTGAAAGATCTAGAAAAACGTTTGTTTCTTTATTCAGTATATATCTTCGTCTGTTTATGCGCAATCCTTTTAAAAGATTCAAGTGGATGGGACATTTCACTTCTCCAGATCCTGAATCTATCTGAATCTGACTAAACCCACCAGTACCCTCAGGTAATTAGGCCTTGGGTCTGCGTGGTGGTTGAAATATCGAAGACTTGACTTCCCTACCTGACCTAATCCAAGAATAAAAAGCAAATACAAATATGGCCCCCAAAATTGGGAAAAGATTTACCTCATGCATGATATCACAGAAATTGACAAAAACAAGAGTTTAATGAACGAAAGCAGATAAACACATGCGTTCGCCAACAACATCGCAACAATTTTTGATCTATACCCGATGATGACCTTGGCACATCTATCCATTCATACAAACCTTTTTTGGACTCAGTTGGTGGTCCCCTGGAGCCAGGCACATTCCGATTCCCTTTTTTCTCCATCCCTATATCCTCCAGTCTTGCTAACCACGGTGTTTTTAAAGGAGTTGGATGCTCCTCCGTAAGGAGTGACCACGGCAATACGCAACACGGACGACATCTTAAAAAGCCATGTTTATAGATGCCCGATAAAAGAAAATACGCCTCTCGACAGTATTCTCCGTAATGCCAGTTGGTTGTTGAAGTGACGGAACGTTCTGGATGAAATCGTTGGGGAGTGGAAGACTCCCGGGTCGCCGAAAACGACGATTTCTTTTGGAAAAGCGCACTCACGATCTCGCCGCAACGATGGCGACGGGAAATTTAATTTTCGATTTTGCAATGTGGGATTGACACCGACAGCTGATAGTCGGTTGACAGCAAACATCCCAAACTGTCTTGGATTGCCGATACCCGATATGTACTCGCAGTGTGCTACAATGTTGCCAATGCAATTTTTCAACTGTATGTGGATCTAAGATGTTCGGAAACCAGACGCTGTGCTGTATGTTATGATATAAGCGATATGAATGCAATAGCTGGACTTTCAAGGCTATGAGATAACCCATTGATTAACATATTCTACCTGAAGATAGCCAACCTTATAATATATTGCCGCATCCAAAAAAAATATCAGAGGTGAAAAATGAGATACCGTAGCGTCATCTACGAGAATTTGTCACATATATGTTTCTCCTCTCTGCACTAATCAGAAATCTACTTTCATAAGGTTATATTAGCATATGTTTTACTTCCTAGAGCGCCATCTTCTATGAGACACTAACCTCTACAACGGAGATTTCTAATTAGTGCAGACAGGAGAAACATAGAAGCTATGACAAATTCTCATAGATCACCACCAACCACACAGCGTCAGTCACGCAACACGGTTACGACTGGCAGCGTGTCGTATCGTGTACCGAGCTATCAAGGTCATAGAAATTCGCCCTAAAGCTTAACGTAATTTTCAGGGAATTGTGTGCTGCATACATATTAAATATTCTGTGAATGTAGTAAGCCCGCATACCGCAAGAGCCCAACGGCTGCTAATTTGCTTAAGCTAAACAAGCGCATCTCGCCCACGTGATACCCATAATTCACTAATATACAGGGAAAACCAAATTTGTCTGACGGCTTGAGTTCAATGTGTACGAGAGAGAAGTGCCACAAGTGTGAATCAACACATGCTAGAAACAGATAGAAACTGGCGGAAAGGACATCACCGCATTGCCGGTGACTCAGAAGGTCTGCCGTGTTGCCAATATATTACACCAAAAAATGTTCGCACAGGCTGCTACAGTAGGTTAGGTTACTGGCAGACCCAAGAAGGAGGTTAATTCGAGGATTTAATCTAATATTTTGTTTCCATTTTGGTTAGAACTACTTATTTCAATTTTTATGGAACTTAGTGTTTTCATTTATCTTTGATTTCTACCGATGCTAATAAAATCAACACGTCCCGAGCTATCGTTACATTTTGCGATAGCACTGCAGTCGGAAAATGTAACAAATAACGTTACGCAATACAAATTATCATTGCCTGCGTGCAGGCACGTGAAAGCCATATTGAAACCAAAATCGCTCAATTATGATCATGGAGGTGGAAACCTTGCAATGGATTGTACTAGATGCGGTGTTATCAAACGAGCCAATGGTGCAATGCTGTAGAATTTGTAGCGATTCTGACATTTCATTTCGACCTAAAATGGAGCGCCGTTTTAGGACCGATCGAAAATCAATCCTAAACAAATTCTACACAATTCAAAAATGCGTGCTCACAAAATAAAATTATTATTCACCCTTTAGGGTAAACTAACGCATATTTTCAACATGCATCATAATTCAAGGAACTGATGTAACATACTGGCAACGCGGTGATGAGCTTGGTTAACCATGTAGCTTCTATCTGTTTCTAAAATGTGTGTCTATTGATACTTCTCTCTCTAACACATTGAACTCAAGCCGTCAGACATATATGGTTCTCAGTGTATATAGTTCTCTCGCACATAAATATGCAATGTATGTACTTCTGTGCGCGAAGGTTTGTCTGTGTAAGCTCAGATATATATATATATATATATATATATATATTATATACAGGGTGACTTTGAAGTTGAGTCATTAATTTTCAGATAATGATTGTAAAAGGAAGATAAACCAAAATATGTGTGTAAAAATAAAAAAAAAAATGTTTACCTTGTTTTATAAAGTATCCTCCCGACAAGTATTTCAGTGCGGACCTGTATTTGATCGTGAGGTCCCCTGTGAGGTCTTAAGTCACCTGATTCACGAGCCCGTTGTACTACATTAACAAAGGCACGAGGGGTTGGTTGCACTCGATTGGGAAACCGATCCGCATAAACATGTGCCATTTTTTATATCGTTTGAGCCACGCAACAGACACTATTCATACGCGTTACGGACTGACACTGACTGTATGTATAACTGAACTGATAAAATAATTGTAAAAACATCGTTCCAAATTCTTTCGCTTTTTGTTTCCGATGCGATGAACCGATAAGGCGGATTATATCCGTTGTTGCCAAACACGAGCACATGATATTATTATTGAGACAGGGCGGTACTCAAACTTCCAAAGGGCTATAACTTTGTTACTTTAATTTTACCAGAAAAATGGTAAAGGAAAAAAACATTTCTTTTGATCAGATCTACTCACTGTTAAAATAAATGACTCAACTTCGAAGTCACCCTGTATATATATATATATATACAGGGTGACTTCGAAGTTGAGTCATTAATTTTCAGATAATGATTGTAGAAGGAAGATAAACCAAAATATGTGTGTAAAAATAAAAAAAAATTAAAAGAAAATTTTACCTTGTTTTATAAAGTATCCTCCCGACAAGTATTTCAGTGCGGACCTGTATTTGATCGTGAGGTCCCCTGTGAGGTCTTAAGTCACCTGATTCACGAGCCCGTTGTACTACATTAACAAAGGCACGAGGGGTTGGTTGCACTCGATTGGGAAACCGATCCGCATAAACATGTGCCATTTTTTATATCGTTTGAGCCACGCAACAGACACTATTCATACGCGTTACGGACTGACACTGACTGTATGTATAACTGAACTGAATAAAATAATTGTAAAAACATCGTTCCAAATTCTTTCGCTTTTTTGTTTCCGATGCGATGAACCGATAAGGCGGATTATATCCGTTGTTGCCAAACACGAGCACATGATATTATTATTGAGACAGGGCGGTACTCAAACTTCCAAAGGGCTATAACTTTGTTACTTTAATTTTACCAGAAAAATGGTAAAGGAAAAAAACATTTCTTTTGATCAGATCTACTCACTGTTAAAATAAATGACTCAACTTCGAAGTCACCCTGTATATATATATATATATACAGGGTGACTTCGAAGTTGAGTCATTAATTTTCAGATAATGATTGTAGAAGGAAGATAAACCAAAATATGTGTGTAAAAATAAAAAAAAATTAAAAGAAAATTTTACCTTGTTTTATAAAGTATCCTCCCGACAAGTATTTCAGTGCGGACCTGTATTTGATCGTGAGGTCCCCTGTGAGGTCTTAAGTCACCTGATTCACGAGCCCGTTGTACTACATTAACAAAGGCACGAGGGGTTGGTTGCACTCGATTGGGAAACCGATCCGCATAAACATGTGCCATTTTTTATTTCGTTTGAGCCACGCAACAGACACTATTCACACGCGATTGAAACTGACTGTATGTATAACTGAACTGAATTGTAATCGTAAAAACATCGTTCCAAATTCTTTCGCTTTTTTGTTTCCGATGCGATGAACCGTTGTTGCCAAACACGAACACATGATATTATTGAGACAGGGCGGTACTCAAACTTCCAAAGGGCTATAACTTTGTTACTTTAATTTTACCAGAAAAATGGTAAAGGAAGAAAACATTTCTTTTGATCAGATCTACACACTGTTAAAATAAATGACTCAACTTCGAAGTCACCCTGTATATATACAGGGTGTTCCATAATTATTGCGACAAAATGATAGGGGTTGTAGAGGGCATAAAAATATGCATTTTTGCCTTATAAACCCCTGTTCGTAAATATGCCGTTTGAGCACTACAGTTAATTTTACCTTAAGAGCTCATAGGAGAAACAAAAATTCACCAGCTGCAAAATGTTCGTCTAGCACATTTCATGGTCTCACCGGTTTGTAAAAAAAGCCTGCTGTGTTTACATTTTTGTTATCGTACACCCGTACCACCTTTTAAAAGTCCAAGCCATGGGTCCAGCAGACTATCTGCCGCGTCGACGTTTTTGCCGTTGGTGGCTGCAGCAGGAGTTGAGGCAACCAAACTTTGGTCGCTACGTTTTGTTCACTGACGAGTCCTGTTTTACAAAGGACGGTTATTTTAATAGCCATAACAGTCACATTTGGGATGAAGAAAACCCTCATGCCATAGCCATCCATAGAGACCAACATCAGTTTTCAATTAACATCTGGTGCGGCATTGTGGACGAGCATATCATCGGGCCATATCTGCTTCCACCACGTTTGGATGGGCATGCTTATGGTCGATCCTTACAGCATGTGCTACCGGAACTATTACAAAATGTGCCACTGAATATAAGAGCCAACATGTGGTTTCAACACCATGGCGGTCCAGCCCACTTTTCTTTACAAGTGCGGCAGTATTTGGACGACAAATTTCCAAATAGGTGGATAGGCCGAGGTGGCCCTGTGCCTTGGCCTGCGCGGTCACTTGACCTGACCACACTGGATTATTTTATCTGGAGCTATCTGAAAGCTTAAGTGTACGAAACTCCTGTTCCCAACCAACAAGAGCTACTGGGAAGAGTGATGGCCGCGTCCGCACATGTTCAGGACATACCGGGGGTATGCCACAGAGTTCGCCGATCATTGAACAATCGTGCACAGCTGTGTATTGAGCAAGGTGGAGGACACTTTGAGCAATTACTGTAGGTAAGCTGTTTCAAGAAACTGATCTTTTTTTTTGCTGCAGCCCAAACGGCATATTTCCGAACAGGGGTTTATAAGGAAAAATTGTTCATTTTGATGCCCTCTACAACCCCTATCATTTTGTCGCAATAATTATGGAACACCCTGTATATATATATATATATATTCTTTAGTTTCGTCTCGCTAACTTGAAATTTTTCTCGCCAACGCATGAGTATTCCCAATCTGTGCTTGTCACTGTCAATGTGATAGATAGATATATAGATGTTTTATTGTGTTCGGATGATAGATATGATTTAAGACTTATCATATAAAATATATTTCTATAAGTACCTACAACATTATCACCAAAATTTGAAAATATATTTAAGTAACTAAATACTTAAGTTTGTCGAAAAACTAGTGGTTAGTGGAACGAATCGCAGTTAGTGGAAAAAGGACAACCCTGACAACCCACTTGACATGGGCATTGAAACTTTTGAGTTTGCCTTTCACTGACAATATCAGTAGTTTTTGCCAAAATATTAGAATATTTTAAGGAAGAGAATGAAAGAAATAGTCCTTTATTAATTGCAAGAGCAGCTGCACTTAAGATCCGTTTGCCCAGTGTGCAATTTCCCTATGGAGCTTCAGCCCCACAAATAGTTAAATTAGTACGATTTGCTTACTTATTTCTATTGCATTGATGATTGTGCGTCCGTCACAAAAACTGTGAAAAGAACTATATACTATACACTGTTAAACACGGTGGCAGATTTAGGGTCTGTGGTACGTGGAGCCATGTATAGTGGAAGAGCTTGCTGGGACGTAATGATTTCGGAAGTATAAATTTTAACTACTTTAGGGCGCCATAAACCACGTTCTGGGGCCCACGTGAGTTCCGAGGCCCGACGCACTAATGCCTCACCTCAAATCCATATTTAGGAGCTATGAATGCAATCGCGAATAACACCTATGATGCGTTAACGTTGACATTTATGTCATAAAAGAAGCTAATGGATTATCTATGTTTCTCTAATATGAACGGATTCTGAAGTATAAAACTCACTCAGTCTATGTAAAACACGGCAAATTAGGGATATAATATATGCTGTTATGTGTGCTCCTTAGAGAATTATTTTCCAAAACGTAGAAAATTTGGTTAATTCGGCACTGTTATAGATCTACTGCGAGTATGCTACGAGAACTGGAAGTGTGCTGGCAGATTTGATAATTGTTCCTAACAACGCTGTCAAACCTACAAGTTTATGTATAGATCTGGACACTGGTTCCGGATGACTTACATAATTTTTGAGGATTTCTCAGTCGTAGTCGTTCTGTATATTTTTAAACGTCAAATGGAGATTATGTTTTAGCCCCTCAACGATCCCTTTTCCTAAATATGCTTCATATCCAGGGATTTGGAAATTGATAGTGAAGGAACAAGTTTAGTGTCCAAATATTGCAACTTGAAGTTGAAGAACTGGCAATGTTGTATTGTGGGTCGGGCCGTGTGTTTATTTTTTTTCGGATTTGTATTTGGCAATAAGCTAAAAAACGGTATTTTATTGTGATGGCGAACTTGAACAGATCATTCGTGTATGGAATTGGCTTTGCCTCAGCGACATGGATCGTCTCCTTATACCTATATTTCCAAATAGCTAGACAAGACATGTTTCTAGCAAAATCATCTACCCAACCCCCTTGGGTCTCAAACAGGATCTATTATCCTTTGGAGATGAAAAGTTCAATAAAAAATCATTCAGACAAAACTTACGCCCCGCTTTAAAGCTGCAGAAGTATCAAAAACCAGTAGACGAAGACCTGCTTGAACTAGGCATGATTAAGGATAAAGTAGACCAAAAAACTAAAGAAGATGGGTATAAAATACACGCATACAATATCCTGATAAGCAATAGATTACCGTTAGATCGAGATTTGCCTGATACAAGAAATCCTCTATGTAAAAGCAAGACTTATGAGGCAGACCTACCAAAAGCAAGTGTGGTGATATGCTTTTATAATGAACATTTCCAAACATTGCTCAGAACCATTCACTCGATACTGAATATAACTGCATCCGAACTTCTAGAAGAAATACTACTGATAGATGATTACAGTGATGCCAAAAATTTATATGCTGATGTTGAGAAGTATATGAAAGAACATAGTTTACCTAAAGTAAAGTTGATGAAGACAGAACGAAGAGAAGGATTGATAAGGGCTAGACTTATTGGTGCTAGAAAAGCAACTGGAAAGGTCCTAGTATTCCTAGATAGTCACATAGAAGTCAACATTGACTGGCTAAGACCTTTGCTCCAGAGGATAAAAGAGAAGAAAACAAATGTTGTTATGCCAATTATTGATATCATCAATCCGGATACTTTTGAGTACACTGCAAGCCCTTTAGTAAGAGGAGGATTCAATTGGGGGCTGCATTTTAAGTGGGAGAATTTACCAAAACACACCCTAGTAACCAAGGATGATTTTGTAAAACCCATCAAGTCCCCTACAATGGCTGGAGGTCTTTTTGCCATTGACAAGAGCTACTTTGTTGACATAGGAGAATATGATGCTGGCATGAACATTTGGGGTGGTGAGAATCTAGAGTTGTCTTTCAGGATTTGGATGTGTGGAGGATCTCTTGAGCTCATCCCTTGCAGTCGTGTAGGCCATATCTTCAGACATCGAAGACCATATGGCTCGCCAGATGGAGAAGATACCATGTTACACAATTCATTGAGGGTTGCCTATGTTTGGATGGACGAATACAAGGACTTCTTTTTGAATCAACGTCCTGAGTCGAGGAAAATAGATTATGGGGACATTTCTTCCAGAATACAACTAAGGAAAGAACTAAAATGCTTTGACTTTGATTGGTATTTAAAGAATGTTTATCCTGAGTTAGCGTTACCTACTGATGACGAAGCAAGATTGAAGAAAAAGTGGTCCCAAGTTGAACAAGACAAATATCAACCTTGGCACTCTAGGAAGCGAAACTATGTGGACCAATACCAGATTCAACTAGTGAATAGTAGCTTGTGCATACAGAGTGCCAAAGATGTCAAAACTAAAGGTAGCAGGTTGAAACTATTGCCTTGTAAAAAGAGCAAAGCACAAAGTTGGTCAGAGACAGACAAGAGTGAGCTGGTTCTAGCGCAACTTCTGTGTTTGCAGTCAGGAAAAGTGGCGCCAATTTTGTACAAATGTCATGAGATGGGTGGGGACCAAGAGTGGAAACATAAAGGTGGAAAAAATACTCCTATCTACAATCTAGCGGCAGGCATGTGTCTGGCAGCTCAAAGAAGGGTGGTAAATGCAGCTGTTGTGATGAATTTGTGTACAGACTCGAATGGACTCAGCAATTGGAATCTTGTTCCTTGAATTCTTAGGATAGTTTTGTGAAAATCTCTTTTTATAATAAGGCTGATGAAAATATTTTATTTTGTATACAAAGTAATTTGTCCCCTATCATTGCACCCAGAAAATGATAAAACAGACAAACTGAGAAATGAATTTGAGGTAGTGCTATGGTAATGTTGTGCTATGTGAACTGTTGTCCTTTTGTGAAGTTCTTCTATCATTCCAGTATTTTGATATGTTAGTTTTTTAACTTTTATGAGTAAAGATTCATAAATTGTAGTACTTTACTATTATTTTTGATAACTTTGGCCAATATGGTGGATGCAATTTTGCAAATATGATGGATGTGAACGTCAAAAAACAAATTCTGGAGGCTTCAGAGTAAGCATATCACATATACCCTATTTCACGAGTATCCATCACGGTAGAATGACAGCTGGTTATCTAGTAATACTTGAAAATTCCTCATATAGGCACAGGACACATAATTCTGACGGATCCGTCAACGCCAGGGAGACAGAGTCGTATTTTGTTTTGGTTTTCTGTATGCTACAGAGTCATTTTGTACTTGCGAACAGCTCTTTTATTTAGAAAATACCATTTGCATACAAAAAACAAAACGCCACAATCAAGTTTCACTAGATTTATACCCGATTCATTATTGCCAACGTTGCAGACTAACATAAAAATGTCACTTGCTGATCAGCTGTTCACCTCAGTAGACGTCAAAGCGTGATGGATACTCTTGAAATAGGGTATATATTGGCGCATAACACAAAGAAGTAAGGTTGTCGGCGAATATTGGCAAGGGGAACCTCAAAATATATTGGTATAGCAATTTCAGGTTTGGCAAGCCATTCTTACAGTAAAGTACATTTAAGTAATTTGGGGTGCTGAATATGATAATAATAGCGCAGCTTACATTACAATCCGCTATGAAACTCTCCTGTAAGTGTCATAAATGGATGCCATTTCGGCGGAGAATGTCGAATGTAAATTCCCCCAGTACAACGATGAAAGAGGTATTAGTGCTCAGCAGCAGCCGATGTTGCCTAGTATCATCATGCCAGCGGCCGCATATATTTTTGGCAATCTGAAAATGATAATATTTCGGCATAATATAGTGACCGGGTGCTGCTGAGCACTAACTATTTTTTCATCGTTGTACTGGGGTTGCTTACATTCGACATTGGCCTTTCATAGTTGATTGTTATTTAAACTGATAATAGTAACAAAATTGTGAAGTGTGTGTGGCCTAATTTGATGTATACGAATGGGCGCCCGCAGGATTTTTCCTATGGGGGCAAGTATCAGCAAGAGGCAACCTTTTGTGAAAGTCTATCTGCTCCCAAATCGTTTGGAAGAGCGGTGGTAAGTAAATTTTCTTAGGGGGACAAATCCCAAAATCCTCACTATTATACAAAGAACTATGCTATATATGAGCACATTTCAAGCGCTAAGCGGGTTCTCAGGAGGGGTGGGCACTTTACCCTCAGTCTCTCTCTGGGAGCGCCATGTGCTCTCGCTTTGAAATATACCGAATACTCGGATACGCTTCTGAAAATGGTGAATGTTTTAACAAATCAGATTTCATTTGAAAATATGGTGGATTCATAAATAATATAGGTATCTGACCCATTCCTCTTGAGGTTTGCGGAAAAAAACTTTTGGTTGAGGCGGTTTGAGCCGCCCCTAACAACCTGCTGCCCCGAGCCTTGTCCCTTTCGACCCTAGGGTAAATATGCCCCTAGGTGCGAGTGAATTCTTTATAAAAGGAAATTGAGATTTAATACATAATTTCTTGGAATTTGATATAGAATTTTGGCCACCTTGATCGAATTTAAGCTGAAAATAGGGTATATTACGAAATATTTTTTTTTGCATAATTTTTTAGAGAAATGTGCATGTTACCAGACCTGCAATTGCGTAAAATAATTGAAAAACAAAAATTCCTAAAATTGTTTTTTTTCGTCCCGAATTTTTACTTCTAGGTTTTTTAACGAAAAAGGTTCTCATCAACTTTCTTCTAAAATAAATAGTTTTGAGAAAAATAATATAAAAAACGAAATACTTAATGTTATTAGAGCTCCTAAATATTCTTCAGGTATCCTTTAACAAAATTCCGAACAATTTAAGAGAGCATTGTTATCGTGAACATTTGTTTTTTCACGCAGAATATACATTGATTAACGGTTGTTAAAGATTTACTATAAGAATACCCACTAACACGGATTGGGATTTTTTTATGGATGTTCCAAGAATACTCAGAGAAAAATGTTTGGTATCTGTTTGAAAAAATTGTTTAAACAACTTTTCACGGAATTCTGGGTCTGGCAACAAGCAGATTAAAGGGAGTCCTTTTGTATATGATCCTACAAAAAATCGCATCAGTATATTTTTCCGAGCAGATGCGAATATTCTTTTTGGACCATCAAAGTTCAAAGGTAATTTTTTTTTTAGTTTTAGTAAGATATAAGGAAAATTTTCACATATTATTCTCTTTGCGATAAACGAGGAATGTATACTAAGTGACATATAAATCCAAACACCCAGTTTAAATGGCTTTATTTTAATAAAAGTTGGTGAATGTATTTATCTTACTGTAAATAACAAGTGAAAAAATTTTCAGCCTTATCAGTTGGACATTCCGGTTTTTATACTGCTTTTTTTTAATTCACTAACGCTCTAAAAATGAATATTTCAGCCGCAGTATTTTGGTTCTTGACATCCTTTACAATCGGTTACGATGCCTAGAGTACGGAGGCCTTTACGATTTCGTCAACTTAGTGAGTTTGATAGGGGCCGTATAGTGGGACTTCGGGAAGCTGGACTTTATTTTCAGGCAATTGCAGTTAGAGTGCAAAGAAGTGTAGACGCTGTGGTTAGGTGTTGTCAGGCATGGGTTCGAGAAGGCCGTACGCAAAGAGCAAAGGACACTGGACGCCGCCCGTAGAACAACAGACCGTGAAGATCGCCGCCTAAGATTATTGGCCTTAAGGGACCGTTTCTCCACTACCAGGTCCATTGCAAATGAATGGTTTGCAGAACACGGAAGACCTATTGGCATGCGAAGTGTTTACCGACGAATGAGAAGTTTTGCCTTGTTTTCATACAGGCCACACTGGGTTCTCCCTTTAACTCGAGAACACCGACGTAATCGCCTTGAGTGGTGCAGACAACGGTCACTCTGGGATCAGGAATGGAACAGTATTGTCTTTAGTGACGAGTCTCGATTTTGTTTAGGTATGCACGATGGTCGTGCCAGGGTTAGAAGGCGACGTGGTGAAAGGAGGAATCCACAGTTTTTTGTTGAAAGACATGTTCATCACACTGTTGGAGTTATGGTTTGGGGTGCTATAGCTTATGGTTCCAGGTCACCTTTAATCTTCATCAGAGGTAACATGAACGCACAGCGTTATATCCACGAAGTTCTAGAACCCCATCTTTTACCCTATCTTGACACTATGGCAGATCCAACTTTCCAACAAGATAATGCCCGACCACATGTTGCAAGAGTCACAACAGACATCTTTCAACATAATGATGTCACATTGTTACCATGGCCACCAAGATCTCCCGACTTATCCCCAATTGAGCACGTGTGGGATATGATGGGTAGGAGATTGCTCAATTTGCAACGTCCTCCTCAGACTCTAGAAGCACTTCGAGAGGAGTTGGTGGTTGCCTGGAATGAGATACCACAGGAGGACATTGACCACCTGATCAGAAGCATGCCTAGGCGCGTTGGAGAATGCGTAGCACATCAGGGTGCATCCACACATTATTAAAGGTCAAAGGGCTTTAAAGCAGTGCAATCATTTTGAAATTTTTATCATTTACTTATTATGCTTCATTAAGTACTTATACAAAATTTTATTAACATAAAACCATTTAAACTGGGTGTTCGGATTTATATGTCACTTAGTATATTATCGTTGGAAAATTGATATTTAAAGACAGAGCCGTCTTAAGCTATATAGGGGTTCATGGGCACACAGGAAGTTCGGTGCCTGCGTCTGGAAAACCACAAGCCAGAGCGAAATCTGGGGGCCCCACTTTGCCGTTGGGGTAGATTGAAGAGGGTCCGGGTAGATACCGAGGCATTTTGACTTTTGGGCATTTCTGCGCTCCCCATTAAGCTGAGGCCATGAGCCCAGACACCGTGAGTCCCTAGGCGAAAGACACTAGCATATACAATATATTTCAGCTGTCAAAATGCAATGTTTTTAGGTATCAGATATCCCATTAAGTACAACGAAGTATGATGAATCCATACGAATGTATGTATGTATGTGAAAACGAGAAAACTAACATGACCCTAATGTGCAAAGCGAAAGCACTTACACCTTTTCTGCTGAAAATCCTGCTTTCTACACGACTACTATGAATGTTAACTTGAAGTTGGTAATGACATTGAATCCGCTTTTAGATAAAATTTATTTGATTAAACTTCATAAAACTACCTACTCGAGTGAAGTCGGTGTAGTTAACAGTGTTATTTATGATAGCACATAAAACGGTAATTTGTGTTTAATAGTTTCTATGTGCCTGTTGCTTATAGCCGCGTTTCTGAAAATTCGTGTTTCGTTTATTTTTTCATATGGTATGAATGGAAGGAAATATATTTTTCTCAGTATTGTACATGGTGTTAGTTTTTGCCTTTCAACGCCCATATAGGACCCGACCTAGAGTACCTAAAGTCCGTACCATCTTTTTTCAATAAAATGGTACAAATTCCAGTATCTAGACCCTAAAATTACTTTGTTAGAGCAATATGAACTTTCCGACCACTACTGCGCCCCCCTAGAATATTTGTGGCTCGGTGGTTGACTGGATTCGCGATGCATAGATAGACGGACAAAACATGCACACACAAACACACCCGTGTGCGCACGCCCGCGCTAGATACAAAACCAAAACTTGAACCAAATATGGAAGAAGGAAGCAAGGAAAATGAAGTAAACGTGCTTAAGTCACCACCACCTGATATGGAGGACCCTACCTCTAACAGAATGAACAAGGAAGAGTGATCCAGGAGGATGGAAGTAGGCTAGCATGCGCTCTGCAAGCGAGGGTTCCTCCAGCGTCTCATCCGAAAGAGCGGACGACCTCCGGCACTCGATGGCAGCGCGACGCAAGTCGATCCGCTCTCGCCAAGCTTTAAGTGGAAAGGACGGTTTCATTCCGACGGGCTGCATGGTAAAGCCTGGAAAAACTGAAAGAGGATTGGTAGGAGGAAGACTTTGAGGAAGGGGCCCCAGGAGTCTGAGAGGGCGCAAGTCCCTCCGACCTCTGATGCACCAGAATACTCGAGGTGGGCCGCCGAACCCAGCAGGAGATCCGGTGATCCAGCTCGTGAGGGCTACAACCCAGCGTCTGCTTACACCAGAGGAGAGAAGCAAAGGGCACCGGACAGGGCTGCAAAAAGGAGGAGACTTGTGCTGCCTACCAAGCCAGCATATATGAGGGTAGATTCTAGATCTGCAAGACACCACAGTTCCTTGGGATCCGAACGGCTGCGCTGTCTGGGTTCAGATCCGAGGGCGTGATTAGGCGGAGCTCAGAGGGGGAGTCGTGAGTATTGCAGAGACCAAACTCGGAAGGAAGCCCAAAGGGGTCGCCCAACCCGCAGGTACCGGGTACGCACCCAAAGGTAGCAGGTGAGGTCGGACCATGCTCAGAGAGCGGCAAGAGACTAAGTCAAGAACAAGCAACCCCGACGGAAAGGGCTAATAAGAAGATCAGAGGTTAGCGTTCATCCGAGGGTGTGGTTACCTACGGCAAATCTCCTCTTCTGAGGGAAATTGTCAGTAGATACTCACGCTCAGCAAATGGGAGCTTTTAAGCTCTGCGGCTCAAAGGGAGCTTCAGATCGTCATGCTGTCAGACAGACCTGATGGCCGGGTCCTCAGTGAAAAAGCGGGTGGCATAAGAAAGTTGACAGTAGAGCGGGCTCTGAGGGCCGCTTCCTAAACTCGAGGCTATTTGAAATAGGATGGTTCCTGGTGATAGCCTTCGACAAAGAAACGCGAAACTGGCCAAGGAACCGCTTGGTGACCCTGAACATTGGGGATCAAGCCCACAGATTCATTACGTCTGTAGATGTCCCATGGTGGTAGGGTCTCCTAAACCCCAGTCCAAACATACGAGAGTGGAGGTACATGGGGTCGTTTGACGAGGGAAGGCAGGGCGAGTGGTTGGTTACCTTCATTATCAGTCAGGAGGAGGCTATTTTATGAAATGTGCATCATGACGGTGCACAGGATAGTGCATGGAAGAGGGACTAGACCAGGGTCATCCGGAAGCAAGGGCCTCTCCAAGACAGAGGGAAGCTGTCTCCTCAGCACCATTATTCAGCTTCGGGAAAGTCAAATTAACTGTCAACAAAGCAACGGTGTTACTGAGGAGGTGTATCCAAGAGCCTTACTGTTACAGAGACGGATATGGGGGTTAGAGGCTGCGGCCTTCAGCTTATTGACAGACCATGAGAGATCTCCAAGCGCAGCCATCCTCGCATCCAATATCGACAATATCTACAAGAAGTCGATAGCGATCATGTGGCAGTTGTGTCGGGTAGTCGCCAGGAATTAAGGATTAAGACCAAAGGACCTGCATTGGCATTACACGATAGTGGTTTCGGATGGTTTCAAAAGCTGGAATAGATTCTCTAACTTTTTTCAAATATTGATAAAATGATTAATGTAGAGCGTGACTTTTACTGCTTCATATATCCACAATAACCCTGTAAAATTTCACTTTGACTCAACTATTCGTTTTTTTGTTTTGAACAATCTGTTTCGAGAAAAATGGATCACGCTTATTACTGCTAAAAACTTTGAAATGCAAAACGAATTTTTAGGTCATTTACTCATTCTTATTAAAGAAAGCGTTCAAATGTATGTAAAATATTTTTTTTCAAAAATTTTAACGTTTTAGAAAAATTGTGGAAAGATCGCAAAAAAATTTTAAAATTTTTAGCAACAATTAATATATCCTCCAATTTTTTTCGATCCTTTTATTTTCTTAACTCAACATTAGCCATTGTGTCAATATTTGAAATTGGTTTTCCAGAAGACCATAAATTACCACATTTTCCTGTTTTTTTTTTCAGCCCATATGAAGGTTGAAAAAAATTTTTTTTGCATGA
Organism: Acanthoscelides obtectus; assembly: GCA_963669975.1. NCBI lineage: Eukaryota > Metazoa > Arthropoda > Insecta > Coleoptera > Chrysomelidae > Acanthoscelides > Acanthoscelides obtectus. The sequence continues at coordinate 41,979,624 of CAVLJG010000001.1, forward strand.
ATGATCACTGATCCTCTTAGAAAATCCATTCCAGCTTTTGAAACCACCCTAAAATTTCTACTTCATTATTAGGATAGCTGAGGAATTTTCTAGCTGGCACTCGTTTGACAGTTGTCATGGCTCCAGATAATCTCCGGACATATCATTCTGGTTTCGTCGTGCCTTTTGCCAGTTAATCAGCTGTGATGCGAGGGTATACTAGAACAAATCTACCTAGCTGAAATGTATAAGTATAATATGTCAAATAGTGCCATGTGTTCTAAGCTTACATATAAAATTTGAGTTATTTTTCATAATGAGTTTCCAATGTATAAACCGAATTGTGTGGAAAAAATGAGTAACTTAAAATTATCGCATTGTCATAAAATTTCTGAGAAAGGAGAGTCATCCACCGAGAGCATGGTTTCCGTCTACATGCACAATATAATTTTGGTCGAAACAGTTTCGAAGGGGGCGTGAATCCGTAGAAGACCATTCCAGAAGTGGAAGTCCCAAAACAGCCACAAATGATGAAGCTACTCAAGGAGATGAAGCCATGGTTCTCGAAGATGGTATTTGATATATCGAAACCCAGCGTAATAACAGTCTTGCACGGTAAATTGAACATGGGTAAGGTGTCAGCCGGGTGGGGCCCACGAATATGGGTGTCGTTTTACGTAACTTAAAAAAGTGACATTATATAGATTTTTAATCACATTATGTAGTTTTTTGCCATTATGTAGGTTTTCCTCTGATCTAACTGACATTCACTTCATGCTCACTTGTGGTAGGGAGTGAACTAGCGCCTACAATCCACCATTTTTTACATTATCTAGCTTTTTACGTAATAGAGTTTTATCGGTCCAATAGCGGGTAACATGACGTGGTGAATAAGAAGAAATATTTCTCACACTGTGACAAATTATTATCAGCGCTTGGTGAATACAGGCTTTAATTAAGAAGTTAGTATATAAACTTAAATAATTTAGAATCCACTAACACTACCCAAAACAAAAAATCCACTCTCCACTAAACAATTGATTTTTAGAATCAGACTATATCCAGTTTCGTTTGAACAACCATCTGGGTCTTGAGGGGGGTAAGGTAGGTACCCCTTCTCCCCCCTTTGGCTACGCGCATGAATTACCCGGTCTAATATTTCTGGCTAGTATGATGAGCTGTTTTTGCAACAAATAGAACCGAATATGCGTCAATTACATAATACCAAGCTAGCTTAAAAATGTAGATCCACCGTGGTATGACTAATTATTGGCGAACGGCTTTTAATCTCGGGCAGCCATTGTAGAAACAATAGACAATCGGTGCGGTTTTCCCCGTCCGGTCAAGGTGGGAATTCCTAGGAGATGCGATGACGTTATTCCTGTGCACTGATGCCGGCCCATTTGTGGGAGCACCAAACTGAGACGGTACTGCCGGTGATACTAAAGTTAGCCATACGACAACTTTCTCATAATGTTTCTATTTCTAACAACCGCAAACACATAAAAACCTATGCTACCGTTACATCAAAAAGAGCTCTGCTATGGGCGTCACACTTTATACTGATATGAGTTTATGTAGAATTAGATGTCTACTATTGACAAAAGCTGGTAGTGCTACTATGCAATGTTTCATAATCGATATTTGTCTGGCTGGACCACTATTCCAATATATTGCAAGCTCTTTGAAATATAAGCCTAAATGATTTTGACCACCTTTTCTGCTACTCCTTGCTCGTCTTTATTTTCACAATCCTTATGTTAAGGCGGGTTTACACGCTGTCTTATTGTACGTTTTATGGAACAGGACAAATCCTATCCAATAAAACGTGGCGTGTAAACAGCAAAACGTACGTCTTGTCAAATCGAAATGAAATCCAAGGTTAGATTGAAAAACTGATGGGAGAAGCATCATTTTGAGAGAACTGATAGGACAAAATAAAATGTGACGCATGTTCAGACAAAACGTCGATCTTGGATCAGTTTACGAGTAGCTCCATTTCAGTTCGCTTCCTTTTTCCTCAAAACACCTAGTAATGTCAGACTTGTGGCAATGCACCCACGATTTTCTCTGTAAATTCATTGAAATGTATAAGTTTTCCGTGTTTGGGACAAGTGAAAAATAAAGACTACAATGACCTTAATAAAAAAACTTCGCATATGAGGATCTTATAAAAAAATACAAAAAAACAGACCCGATGGCAAATAAAGAGCTTACAAAAAAGTGAGGTCATTAGAAATCTCTGTTACTAACTCTAGCAATTGACAATAGGCTAAGGTGTAATTGCGCCAGTCATCAAGTTTGTTCCTCAGTTGTTTCAATAACGAGACGTGGGAACACCGGCTTCTTTTCAGTAGCCACTCCCTTGACCATCTTGTCTTTTCCCTCTTCATGCCTTTTTCCCTTAGTCGTTGTATCCTTATAGTTGAAAAAATAAAAGAAAGCAGCCATATTTACTCCATAATAAAAAAATGTCCCTCAAAAAAATTTACTAAACAAACATCACACAACTCAAGAGTCTAGATTGGAACTGTAGTAGAAGGCGGAAGTGAAAACACGTAGTGTGTACGTAATATACTGGACAAAACGTACGTTTTGTATGCCCGACAAAACGTACAAGAAGACGTAGCGTGTAAACCCGCCTTTAGAGCCAGAATTGCAGGTTATTCAAATTCGAATAAATCGGCGCCTAGATGTGAGGCACTGCGAAAATGTTCGATGTATGATGCGTCATTCCTAATCTTTCTGTGATGTGGCTAATTGCACATAACGCGGGCGCGCTGGTGATTTCCCGTGATGCTCTTCAAAGTTTTTGAAAACACAAAAGAATGGGAAAAATCGTAATTTATAACTTTGATCATAACCTGTTTTCAGAAAGGGCAACATATAAATAACCCATCTGATAGATATACTTAATGGGCAACATAATCAGTAATAATTTATTCACATAGCAAATATTACTGATTTTATACACATGCAGATTAATACACACAATAATCCAGATGCGAAGTTGCTACTCTGCTACTCAACCAATTTTTTTTCTTTCACAGCGAGCAATAGCAGAATTAACTATTTGGACACTAGCAACTATCTAGTCAGCAAGTTGACATTTTGTCGGTTTTTTTCTGACATTACATAGGATTTGTACGTAATAATCCTGAAGGTGATAGAGAAAAACATAATTAAGAGACTTCTAAGATATTTACATCGCTTCATTAGCGACTGGCAGTATGGCTTGCGGATCCACTGATCATGTAGCTGACGTGGAGTATATCCCTTAAATTATGTCGACCTATGACAACATTTACCGGCCCTATAGCATTAAATATTGTTAAAAAATGTTTGTTAAATACTTGTAGCGACAGAATTTTTTATATTTAATAAATATATTTCTTATACATTCATAAAAAATTCGTTATAGATATTTGTTGTATATATAATTCATATAACTTGAGACGTGGTAATTGTCGTCTAGACCAGTTAGGTGAAAAATAAAGCTTCCGCCTTTAGTTGGGTACTTCGAAAAGATTCAAGCAATGAGGACTCTTTATACTTTATTAGTCTCTAGCTTTCGATGGTCTATGCCATCATCATCAAGAGCTACAATAACATTAGGAAGAAATAGCAACTATTGTGCAGAATGATTTTAAATTACTTACAGTAGTATCTGAGATTGTTGCTAAATGTTAAGTTAAAATTATTGCATGTTACATCGTGAAACACCACTTGATGCTGCACAAAATGGTGTGGGACAGGATCATAAGTAGAATGAAACATTTGACAAATGACAGAAAGCTGGTAGTGCAGTGTCGATGGATGGAACTAAAGTTTGTAAAAATGTGTGCTATGTTGCCAAATCACTTGAGATGTGTGATTTATCAAGATATGTTAAATAAAAACTTTTCAACACACCAGAGGCAGTTGAACAAACTATATTATTGATGAGATGGACAATTGAATTAAACAGTTACTTTATTATGAGAAAAACATTGATTATTAAAATTTTGAATGGGATGGAATTTTGGAGGAAAAGGATGGAATAGACCAAAAAACCCGATTCCACTTATGGTTGTGGAAAATCAACATTTGGAGAGAGGTGTGAGTGCTCCAACTTTTCGCAGTTTAGCAAATATGAGTAAATGACGCAGTTGCTTTACATCTGATTTTTATTCATACAGTTGTTACTCATGAAAATGTGGGTCATTTCCAGGAATAAACGTCTGGATAGGTGTTTTTCTTTATTAAGAACTTTGATACTTGTATAGTTCATCAAGCGCCCTGTTGTATTGACATGAGATGCCAGAGCACATCTCTCGGGATGAAGTCTAGAATCACTTTTGTGTGAAGTAATCATTCCTTTTAGAGATCTGTAAGTTTAACCTATATAAATTTGGTTGCAATTATGTGATGGTGTTGGTTAAGCCAAGCAACGGAACTCTGTCTCTCATCTATGAAAAAATACAGTTTATATTGAGGACGGATTTGCAAGCAATTCGGCAGTTCAACGAGCTACAGTCTGATTAGCTTAGGGGTGAGTTCTTTGATATAGGGTAGAACAGCAAAACCAGATCTGGAATTTGGGATGGCGATTATATTATTATTGGAATTGGTGTTGTTGTTGGGAATTATATCGGTTCTATTATTAAGTGTTGTGAGAATATTATTTCGTATTTGGCAAAATACTGGAAGATCTTATTCAATCTTGTTAATCAAATACTTCGGATAACCATTGTTGATGAACAGTTTTGATAGCTTTCGTAAGTTTGAAGTATGGAAAGTATTGTCAGAGATGCTAATTACCCTTGTTTTCATCTGCTTGATTTTAATCCTTAGTGTATGGTATGACCTGAAATTGAGGAAACGGCCTGAAGATATGGGTTTCTGGTACCAATCTACCAATAAAATATTATTGTTGGTGCGGATGAGTCTTGTGTCTAGAAAAGGGACAGACAGGTTCTCATCTTCTTTTCAATGGTAAATTGGATGTAGGGGTCATAGCTGTTGAACTCTTTGACAATACTATCTAAACCTCTGGAGGGAAAGCACAAAATGATGTCATCTACGTATTTTTTTATGAAGAGGAGGTTGTAGGGTATTGTCGGAATAACAGTATCTAGCAGATCATCCATAACATATTCTGGCAAAATTGGTGATAGAACAGAACCCATTGGGCAACCATGGGTCTGAGAATATATTTTGTTGTTAAAAGAGAAGTAGTTGCTATGAAACAGAAATGTTATAATGTTGGTGAAAGATTCTAGAGTTATGTCACATTGTTGACTTATCTCATCCCAATGTCTATTTATAGTTCTAGTACATACATCCAGATAGATATTACTGAATAGCGACACCACATCAAGACTGGCGATTATGTGATCAGGTGGTATTGGTAACCTGTTCAACCGGCGAGAGACATCAAACGAGTCTTTGATATAGTAATCATTATCACTATGAGTTATAAGTAGTCAAAGTTCTTTTTTGCTCTAGGGTTATTTGTTCAGTGTTGAGGAGTTCTTTAACGACGTCATTACTTTTCTTTTCAAACTTTGATGTAGGATCTCTATTAATTTCGTGGTATGATGGATCATCATTGATAAGATTGTTACAAAGGTCCAAATAGTGTCTGAACATTATCATTGTAAGATTACCTTTGTCAGATCTTGCGACAATGAGTTCAGGATGTTGTTTTAGAAATTTTCTAGTTTTGTTTAAAAGGTTGTGATAGAAGGAATGTTTTTTATTAAGATTATTGCTGTGGTAATAGTGATGAGGTTGATGGAACGAGTTGTGAAAATGTTTCTTTCAGTGTCATCACTTATGGAGGAAGCTATTAGGTCTACATCAGCTAGGATGGATCTGATTGGAATGTCACTGTTAACAATCGGCTCCACACTGAACTTAGGCCATGGGCACAACATGATAATTCGACTAACATTCAATGAAAAGGTTTTTAAAAATAGACCACTTATTGATTTTGTTGAAATGTGATTCTAATGTAACCTCAACCATTTTGAGATTTTAAACTTTATTTCAATGACAAAAATGTAGTATTTTGGACTGTTGAAATTTTGGTACGTCGCTGTTGAACTATTGGAAAATTTTAAAATAGTTACAGCTGATTTGCCTCCAATTGTCGCAAAATTATAATTGAGATATAAAAAAAGCATTTTTGACGTACCTCGATCAAGTTGCGATTATAAAACTTTTCATTGGGATTTTATGAATATAATTTTCGTATATCCATTTTCAGATAAATCCACATATCCCAAATCCCAAATAACTGTTACACTTCAAGGCTAGTTATTTATGGTCTTGTAAATACCTTTATACTCAACTGGCACAATAATGTTTACTAGTCAGATAAATTAAGCTATGTAATTATCGAAAAACCTACCCTTTTCCACAAGAAAACACTCAAATAATGTACCACTTGGAGATACACAGGAATCACGCTATCATAGCGAAACTCACAGACAAAATGCATGCTGGCAAACGGGTCGGCACATGCGCCGTAGCCGAAAATATTAAATAAATATTTTGTATGTAATGGAAATTTAATATTTTCCATTGATTGAAAAGTGAAATGTTTAATGAATATTATAAAAGAAATATTGTATTTAAAATATTTAAAAGATGTTGAATAAACATTTAATAAAAATATTATATTCCAAATATTTATTAAACATTTGTTTAAGATAACAAATATTTAAGTAAGATAAAAATATTGTTACATATTGAATAAATATTAAATGAATATTTCGTGCTATCGGGGCGGATGATGTGTGGCTAACTTTATTTCTTTTGAATGCCTCAGAGGTGCACAAGACACAATAATTTTCAGGGAAGTAGCAACTCGCCAAAAAATATAGATTATAATTAAGATTCTCGCGGGAAGAGCAATAACCGGCTCACAGAACCAGTCACAGCTTGAAAAAAGAAAATGTTTCTTGTAAGGCTAAAAGCATGGGATACCGAAATACTTTTTCATTGTGGTTTATCAGTCAATTAAATCTCTCTTTTAATACTGAAGCAGCAGGTTCCGCGATTCTTAATGTGCTATGTGGCGAGAAGCATTTCCTAATCTTAAATAGATATTCCAGCTTCTCCCAGCCGTTGCCGGCCAAGCCCTATGGAAGAGGTAGATCGAGACTCATCCACCGGGCAGGAGTTCTCAATGTCGTCCAATGGACAGACTCAGTGGCGGATTCATAGAAGAGGGGGCTGAGGAAGGATTCCCCAAGAGATCACTGGAAAAAGAAATTATGCAGGAAATTCACTAATATTGTACCCCATCGCTTTCCCGCTTTTCAATTGTCACAAGAGCAGATACTCTTAGAAGCACTATTGCAGTCGCTGCCTCCCAGCCGCTTTTCAATTTGCAATCGCTTCACCCTTCGTTCTCAGAAGTTTGTTTTCTCTGGATCTGCCCCTGCGTCAGACTAGAGCACATTTCGCAAAAGGGGACAGGGGGGCGGGGGGTGCGGCATACAAAATTATCCCAGTGCCAGAAATTCCTGTCTACGGCTGCAATTGACAATTATTTGAATTCACAAATTCACTTAGGTCCTTAGAAAACCTCAAAAAATCTCAAATCTTAGATTTGAAATTTGTCTCGGTGCACAGTGGTCTAAAACATCTAAAAAAAGAAGTAATGGATATGGATGAAACTCATCATGTATTTGAAAGTTGATACATGGTATAATTAGTTAGCCATGAAAACAAAATCTTGTTTAAGTACCTTCGCTATGACAGATCGTCAAACTTGAAGTTCGGTAAGTAATTTGTTGTAACTTATTTGTGGTGAAATCCGTGACGCTCTATACATTCTTGACCGTGTTGTGTTTTGAAAAATCCAAAATATCTCAATACGGGTTCTACTAAAGAAGCTAAGACATTTCATCTGGTATACAGCGTGTTTTCAAAGTTGAGCCATTTATTTTAACTGCTTGTAGGACTCGTCAAAAGTAGTTGATATACCAAAAATCACCTATACAAAAGTTGCATAATAAAAGAAATAGTAAAAAATCAAAAATTAAAAACAAAGAATGTTATTTCACAGATTTTAAAGAATCCGTCTTATTTAGTAATCACTATAATATTATAATGATCCTAGGGACACCATATTGGATGCGCCATATTGAATTTCTGTTTTTGACAGCACTTTAAAATCAGCGTCCTAAAAATACTTCTCCACCAGATTTCGTGAGGATTCCACAGAAGTTGTATTTTTACTAGCTTTTTGGGAGTTCTAGACCACTGCGCGGTGGTATAATTAAACGACTCGAGATACAAAGGACAATAGTGTGCAATTCTCAACTTTTCGGTGTCAAGTACCCGTAGACAGATAAAATACAACCGTGCTGTGTGACGTCACGCCGGTTACAAAAATTTACATAACTGTGTCGGTATGAGCGGCAGGTGGGTGTCTTGACAGGGTCACCCGATTGGGTTGCTCCACATTTTTTGTCTGCCACAACAGGATTTGCCTTCGTTCAGTGTACGTGATTTCCAACATCGTTTTTTTTTCGATATCAATAGTTGTATCATGCATGCGAGGTGATTTTTTAGTATGGCAAGGTAAAGGTCGTACGATTCAGGATGTCATATGATTTCGATCTATAAAAGTGAAGCATTTTTACATTTTTTCATGCGGGTCGACGCGTGTAGCACGTTGACGTAGGTGTGTTGTAGAGTAGTGCAGTGTAGTAGTAGTAATGTCTGATTTAATGTTTATAAAAATAAGCATGAATATGGATTGGTAAGGAGAATATATTCGTCTAGGAAGTGGTACAGGGTGGACAATTTATCTCAGGAACCAGTGGCCCCACAAAAAATATTTAATACAAGAGTTTCTACTACTGTATATTTTGTCTATAGGTGTATGGTTTTATTACTTCTTACGCCAATGCGGAGTATTGTAACCGCAAACAATTTTGAAAATGAGTTATTATATTTTTGTGTTATATGACACATAGGTTACCTACGAAAAACCATGTCACCCATTTCCGTGAATCTATCTGTCTGTCTATCTGTCGCGGTCTGTCTGCTAATGTTGTAACCGCCGATAACTTGAGAAGTACGGCACGGGTATCATGTAAAAAACCTATAAAACGTCAAAAAAAACCTATAAGATGTCCACTTGCAGACTAGGTAGTTTTTATTGCACAAGCAGTCATTCTACGTTTGCTCACTAGGATTGTTGTGAACGTCCATCTATGGAGGAATCACTCAACTAAACTACACGCATTATTGGTTGCATAGTTTTGTGAGGCTCAGTGATCCGTGTCTGTAGTTTTTATCTCTGAGAAGAATGTTGGTTGAATAGCAAGATCGCATCTGGATGATTATGTGTATTGGTCTGTGTATAAAATCAGTGATATTTGCTGTGTGAGAAAATCATTACTGAATATAAGGGGTTATTTATATGTTGTGATTTCTGAAGGGAGGTTATGTTCAAAGTTATAAATTACGAAAAACTGAGGAGAATTACAGGAAATCATCACCGCGCTCGCGTTGTGTGTAATTACTGTTAGCATGTATATGGCTTGTAATTCGACAGTTGACAGTGAATATAATTATTTCTTATCTCTCTCATTTTTTAAATTCAGCAAATCTGTATATGTAATTTCCAGAATGGATAAGAAAAAGTGGATGTGCAACTAATTTCTAGCTTTGAACCTCAATTAAGTGTATTTGAGACAAGAACCCAATGTAATTATCATCAACACATACAACTTACAGCTTAGACCTCCAGTAATACCATCTCAGAAGCAGATTTTACATCACATCAGAGCCAAAGATTGATAACAAGCCTCATGACGTTTAGGCAACACGTACAACTAAGTGCTAAGTTAACATCTTGTAGAAAAACCTACATAATGTCAAAAAACCAGCACAATGCCAAAAAAATCGGCATAATGTCACTTTTCAAAATATGTGATACCCGTGCCGCTCTGATTTTGATGAAATTCTCACACAAGGTTACAACGATGCCAAGTATGGAAAAGCTTTCTAGTTTTTGAAAATCAGTCTATTGGTGGCGGAGCTAGGAGCACAAACACGAAAAAAAATTCCTTAAACTTCGATTTTTAACGTTTTAGAGGCTCCTGATCATTTTGGGAAAATGTTTTGTAGGGGTTGAAACTTGGAGATTTGGGTTTGTAGGAGGTAGCGGATTTTAAACGCAACGTCTTTAGTATTAGTCAAAGACGTTCTATCGTTCTTTATGTCTGCCCACTAATCCTCGACCCCTATGTAACTTGGAAAGTACCTGTCAGATTTTGATGAAACTTCCACACAAGGTTGCTACTATTCCAAGGACGATGAAGCTCTATAGTCTTTGATTCAGTGGCGGCGAAGCTAGGGGAAAAAGTAAAAAAATAAAAATCACTCAAACATTTTTTAAAGGTTTCAGAGGATCCTGATCATTTTTGAAAAAAAAATGAAGGGTTGAAAAATTGGGGAGTGGCAACTTAATGTCTTGACAGCGGTATGCTTCTGTGCACCTTTTAGACATATTTCAGTCATCAGAGATTTTTCCGTACATTTATCCTTAATTGCGTAGAAATAAGTCCGTCCCTCGCGAGTCAATCGTACGCTTCACGGCACTGACGATGCATATGTGTAGCAGTCGACCTCCGCTGCTCGTCTGGATGTGAACCGTTCGTCATCTGTGCCTGATATACACATAGTTTCGATCATATGCGCCCGCAGGTATTTTTCTTAGGGGAAGTGGGAGGGCCATCCATCAAGAGATAACCTTTTTCTAAAAGCGTTATTGTCTCCAAAACTTTTTGAAGAGTGAGAGAGAGCATATTTTCTAAGGAAGCCAAATCCTAAAGAGTCCCAAAATTATACAAAAAACATGGTAAATATGCAAATTTCCATTGTATGAGCCTGATTGACTAACCTGATCCATTTAATTTTTTTGTTATACATGTTCGTAGCTAACATTTTTCTCAGAGGGGCTAACTTCTGCCGAACATCATCCTTTATGACATGATGAAGGGGGTAGGTAATCAATCTACTTGACTCCATTTTTTTTTAGCTATTATACCTTGAGAATGGCTGATTTCAATGGACTAAGACAATCTTCACGTGGAATATCGGCCGTAATTATTTCATATACCTCTTCATTAATCATCCTTCCATATTTTAGTTCATCGATTATACACGGAGCTTAAGATTGACAACCAAACTTCACAATTTTCAATTTGAAAAAATCTTTTCTTTTAAAGGAATGCCTACATATCTTCTTTTAAACAATTGAATTCTCTTTCAGTGGTCTGCTTTAGGAAAATATGTGTATTTTTTTAGGACAATGGCAACAAAAGTTCATAAAATTTGTTTTCATTTCTATTCCAAAAAATTTGTCGTACTCTTCCAACCTATGGCACAACCATGTTGACATACAGACATCCTGTCGTAACGAATTATTGGCTTAGTCATTTGTAAAACAACTTAGCGTTGTTGCGGTAAAGATGCTCCTGCCATATACCGGGTGTTTCAAATTCGACATTTTTCATTGGAATCTCGGAAAATGACTTTATTTGTAGTGGGATTTTAAAACAAATTGCATATTAACAATGCCACTTTTTCTCCTCTATAAGATGGCATAATTAGAATTTCAATATGAGGTTTTGTCTCGTGTCCTCCAGCATATTGGATTTTTGCATAGATGTGTAGAATTTCTAATTCTGATTCCAAAAATGTATATGTTTTACATTGACATTACTTTAGCTATTTCAAAAAACGCAGAACAAGCACCAACTTTGCTTTTTCTTTAGGACCCTTTATTGGAATTTTGTACTTTATAATCCTAAATTATTTTCCTTAGTTATAAATGAATTTGCTGTTGGATGAAAATTATATATATATATATATATATGAATCATAAACAAGCAGAGGTAAATCATAGCAGATGTTCAAAATGTCTGCTTTGTCTCTGTACATTGTTCACTCCTCGATTTATTTCTCTTCTTTTCAGTCTTACAAACTCTGTGGTTATGTTCAATTTGAGGTCTGGTATACGAAACAAATGAAATCTGATAATTTCAAGGCCTAGCTATGAACTTTTTTGGAATAATTAAGGTTTGGCAATGTCAATGTATGACATGTTATACTTTTTTGAAATCAGAATCAAAACTCTATTCATCTGTGCAATCCAATATGGCGTCCAGAAGAGAAAATAAGGTTAATGCAGAAGGACAAGAGACGAAACGCAATACTGAGATTCTAATTATGCCATCCTGTAGAGGAGAAAATCTTACTCTGAAATTTATTTTGAATTCCTGCTAGAAGTGAAATCAGAAAAAATTGGAACGATTTTGAGGAAATTCGCTTTTCCGTCTTTCTCGGAAAGTACTTTGAATTTCGGAACATTCTAAATGGCATTTTGTTAGTTACCTAAATACGCAACTTTGCCCCCATTTAAGCGACTTCGTATCTCTTGCAGTTTCCAAGATCCCAATAGTGAGGGTCGAATTTCAAACACCCAATATAGCGAATAAATTCAAATTTTGGATTTGCTTTCAAATTTTAAAATGTCTACAAGGTGGTCAAAATGTCAGTAAAGAGTAATTTCTACATATAGGCCAAGAAAAAGGGAGATCTCGTATAATGAAATCTTACAATTTGTCTCCATTTTGATAAACGCGTTTGATCAAAAATCTGGAACACCGTCGATCCTATCTGAAAAAAAAACAACTTTGTAGGGAGTTGAATTCATTGTCATTTTACTTCTATAAAAAATTGCCGTATAGCTCACGGATTAGAGAAAATTGAGGGAAAATGTGCATGTAATGATATTGCTACTTATAATGGCTAAAATAAAAAATCTAAGTGTAAAAACCCCTACTGTTTTTTTTTTTGTAGAGAATAAGATTTGCACAAAAAGGTCTATTACGATTTTTGACACTTTGATGGTTCTTGAACTTTGAGCAGGGAAAGTTGAAGATTTCTAACAAAACAGTCGCACGACTTACTTATTCTATTTCTGAATCCATTATTTTACTGCTTCGTGATAAGTGGTGATATATTCATTATGAAGATCAAGTTACAGCGATTTCAATGAAGATGAGATGTAGTAGACGATGCTAGTTTCTGATACCACTCCCTTACAATTAAGATCGTTGCAACGGTTTCCGAGGCTGCGCAGTGACAAAATAGACAATAGACAGTCTGATGGAGTGAGTAATTTACATTTTCATGATGAAGACACCATAAAATATCCAGGAATATTAAATTACCCATTACTTACGTGTCGCAGTAAATGGTTTCACAATAAAATGGTATTCTTAATCATAGATAGTGGCTTATGGAAAACATCTTGTACGCTGACAGGTGGACAATGTAGACTGTGGAGTATGCCGCACAACTGTGTTAATACGAATTTTTGACTTAAAAGCTCCTTATACTTGAAGAAGAACCATCAAGGTGTCGAAGAAACGTATTTGTAGAAACATTTTATTCTATACAAAAATGGTAGTCTTTATACGCTTAGGTTTTTACTTCAGCCATCATAAGCGAAAATATCATTACATGCACCTTTACTCTTAACTAAACTTCTTCTAACTGAAGGACAAATGTACATAGAAGCAAAATGAAAAAGAATTTAATTTCTACAAAGTAGTTTTTATTACTCTTTTACAGAGGATCGATTGTTTTCGAAATGTTAGACCAAACCCGATTTTCAAAATAACGGCAAGTGCTTCAGACCTATTATTACGCCAATTTGAACTTTATTAGGAAGCAATAAGCTAACGTTACCACCAAAAAAAATTACTTTATGAATAAATACAAGTCAAAAGTTTCATTTAATTTCACTCAGATACTACAATCAACTCTGTATAATATCGTGATTATAATGCACTACTATGAATTACGTATTTTTGGTAAAAAACAAATCGCATCAGAACATTCCTCTTCAATCATTACGTGATTTTTCGCAGTTGACATCAAGATGTTGCAAACCGCAACAAACGTGAGAGCATGATTAAACAAGCGAATAATTTAAGACGCACATTTCTTAAGGGGACAGACATACACTGAACACCAAGTTTGTCTGACGGCTTGAGTTCAATGTGTACAAGAGAGAAGTGTTTTTAGACACGAAGATCTTCACCGTGGCACTCTGCCGCGTTGCCAATATGTTAGACCAGTTCCAGACCTCCTTCTTGGATCTCGCAGTAACCTAAACTACTGTAGCAGCGTGTGCGTACGTTTTCTGATGTAACATTGGCAACTCGTCAGATAGCACGGCCTCACCGTTGCTAGGCAATGTGGTGATGACCTTCCCTCTTCAGACGGCTTCTATCTCTTTCTAACGTGTTGATACACACTTCTCGCGCTTCGCTCTTGTACACAGCGAACTCAAGCCGTAAGACAAATTAGGTTTTCCCTGTATATCACATTACCTAACATATCTAATAACATTGATACACGTATTTTACCCAGAGATATCCAACTACATAACGTAGTGTCTTTTGGCAAAGATGCTAATGCCACCTATGAGACACAATACTAATTTTGAAATATACTTCGAAAAGGAGTTTGCTACTGCTACTGTCTCATGGTGCTGGGATCTTCAATCCGTTCTTCGCATATTTTAATTGGGTATCAGTATATGGCTATGCTATCTTCAGGCTATGCTGAAACTGAAATACTGTCCCCTTAAAAAACATGGTTTTATTAAAACATTACTAGTAGCCATATGTGATATGGTACATGTTTATGATAGAAATTATGAAAATAAGCAAACAATATTATATTTATGGTAGGAGCTTTTAAGTTTTTAACGTCAAAATGCGATAATGGGATTTACATACAGATTTCCTATTGAGTTTCTCAGAAAACAAATGCGTGAATGTATCTTGACGTTGCTCATCTATTCTAAATACACTGGATGCAATTGCAGTATACTAGTGTGTCATTGTAAAATCCAAAGAGGAATTAAGAGTCAGCTAGAAGTATTGTCTAAGCTCTAAGCAAGTTTCCTGACTACCTGCAAAAAATGATGTTGAGTAGAATGACTCATTGAATTAACATTCTTCTATACTCAAATTATCCATAAGTACGAATAATAGATGTTTCTAGAGCAGAGTTCCCCAAACTTTTTTGTGTCGTAGACCCCTTGCCATGTTTTCCGTGTTGGGTAGACCCCCTACTTACCTGATATTGATTTCCTGTAAATTTCTAACTGTAGTGAAGTTTAGTGTTAAAAACTTAAAGTAAAAACACATGTTAATTTATACATTTATTAATTGAATTTAAATTAAAACTACTCAAAATAAAATTTTGTATCTGTTATGTAAAATATACGTAACATTAAATAAACAGGTGTCTGACCAATAAGTGCCCGCATTGGGAATAAGTGCCCACATTGAAAAAAAATAAGGGGGATAAAATAAAAATAAAAAAATAATAAAAAAAAGTTTTTTACTTAAAATAGTACAATAAGCGAGTTCGTTTATACGTATGTTCTACAATAATTTCACTGTTAGTTTGATTAAATTCCGCTTCTTATACGTTTAAGTTATCTAAAAATAGGCAAAAAATTAACGAATTTTAGTGTGTCCGTATCCTTGAATTTTCAGAGTAATTTTAAAAAAAAATATATATTTTCTATAAAGGGGGGTTCTTTAAAAAAATCAATGCGGGCACTTATTCCCAATGCGGGCATTTATTGGTCAGACACCAATAAACATAAAATAAACTATAAATAAAATAACATAAGCACTAAGTCAATATTTTTAGTGAGAAGGATGAACCTGATGCTTTAATAATAAATTATCAACATTTGGCGTCAATTTTGTGAGGGTTAATCTTAAATCTCCTCGGCTAATGATGTCCAGTCTGTTTCTTTTTTTCGTTAGGAGATTGGTAACAGCGCTGAACCCCCTTTCCACTAGATATGACGATGGAAAGAAAATTAAAAATTTCCTCGCTATATTCTATAATACGGGATAAGTAACGGGTATGTTGTTTTGCAGCCAGAATTGCTGATAACCTTAAGTTCTTCGTTTGTACTTAGTTCAGTCAGTTCCTCTTGTATTATGACATTCGTTTCTTCTATGTCACCATATGGATTAATTATCCACGGTGGTATTACCATAGTCAAAATATCCTCAAACCTAGATTCAAAATCTGAATAGAGGGCATTTAAATGTTGAACGTAAGTTGAAACGTCGTCTTCCTGGCAGCTTGTCTGTGACAAATTGGGGAACTGAGAAAATTCGCCCCGTCCAATATTTTGATTCATTAGTTTAACTATGGCAAGAAACGCTGATAAGATGGACTTTGTTTTAATCAAATTTAAACTGTCGCCTTGTAAACAAATCTGTTAAATAGGCGATGTCTGTTTTCCTTTCCATTAAGTTTTCTTTTAAAATTTTATCTTTAGTATCCAGAAATTCTAAAATAGTCTCAAAAAGTGCAAAAAATCTTGTCAAACATAAGCCTTCGTGTTCGTCATTTTCTTCACACAACTGCGCAAATAACCGCGTATTCAACGCGTTGCTTCGGATTAGGTTTACTGCATCAATGACTAAATGAAGTGATTCATGCAATCTAACACTCAAATTTTTAGCAACTAAATGTTGTCGATGGATGACCCCTGACACATTTTGTTTTAAATAGCTTATAAATCCACGATAACGTCCAACCATGGCAGGTGCTCCATCTGTAGCTACTGATATTATATTTGATAAATGAATTGCTTTTTCAATGAAGTAATCCTTCAAACATGAAATATTGATTCACCTTTAGTGTCGGTTATCAAAGTTCTTGCGAAGAGCAGTTCTTCGTAGATTTCTTGATTCATAATAAAACGAACATATGCCAATAATAATGCTGCATTATCAGGTAAAGTTGTATAGAGAAATGGGTCGTTTGCAAATAACTACATAAGAAGCTTTCAATATCAGAACTCATTTCATCAATACGTCTTTCAACAGTATTGTTGCTTAAGGGAATTCTTTTAATGATAACAGATGCAGGTTTGTGTAAAACAGTTTTTAAAACTTCTTCAACGGCTGGCAAAATTAACTTCTCTCCGATAGTATGAGGTATTCCGGATTTTGTTATAAGTAACGAGATATTGTAAGACACCCGCAAACCATCATCATTTCTTTGTGACGTAGAAGCGAACATTCTATCCAGTGTAGATCTCTTCTGAAATTTATCTTTGAGTGTTTGAAAGTATTTCAAATCTTTCTCTGTTTTATCAGGGTGGCATCTTCTCAGATGTTCTTGCAGTTTAGATGGTTTCATAGCGTCATTGCCCAAAACTTTGTTGCATAAAAGGCACATAGGCGATTGTTTGTCCGGCAATGATGGAATAAAGAAAAATTTCAAATAATCAACACTGTACTGTCTACATTTCTTTTTAGATTCGGACATGGCATCAGTCATCTGTGGGCATAATTAAATTATTTAAATAAGACAGAAAATCTAGCAGCTGTATATTAAAAATATTTTTGGATTTTTCCGAAAATATTTTATATTTTATAATTCGAACATCTTCTTGCAACAATTAGCTCGAATTACGGAGATTGCACTGTAATTATATTACCGATTGCTAAAACTTTCAAAAAGTAACTATTGAGGAGTACTCTTGTAATTTTGCATGATTGAATATTTAACTACTAATAACTAAAGTCATGATTGGCGTAATTTATCTATCTTTGCTAACTACGAGTACAAAACTAAAATTTAATAAAAAATAATGTACTTACTTTTCTCCAGCACTCTCAAATAAAATAACACTGACTCACTATAATTTGTGTGATATACTATCTGTTTATATTTTTAAAATATTTTCTTAGCACTTTCCTTTTCAAGATTCAGGAAACGAATAAACGTATTTGTCCCACATTCGTATTTATAGAGTGACGAATTGAACAAGTCAGTGCAAGGTAGCGAAGCTCTGAGACTGCGACTCTTTACAAGTTCAAAATGTATTGCGACCACAAAGCGAATACCAACATCCTACAACTTACACAATTTTATAAACATATAAATTGTTTACTTCATAGGTACTGTTATAAATAATGTATATGTTTTGATATTATAAGATAGTAGATGTAAGTAAGTAGGTACTATCAGTGTATGTGTTGAGATCCACTATCGTGGACCCCCATATTCATTGCACAAACCTCCAATTTTTTTTTCTCTGACGTAGACCCCTTGCAGGTTGTCATAGACCTCTAGGGGTCGTTATAGACCACTTTGGGAATCAATGTTCTAGAGTGTCATTATTGATATTTAGTTTAGACAAGAAATCAGCCTTGCTATATTTCAAAACTATTAGCTCCCCTAAAAGCTTTCAACTATGCCCTGGAACAATGTGAAACTTGATCATAAATGAAAAACAAATTTTGAATATTTTTCAAAATACTGACCCTCAAAAAAACCTCATCTGATGAGGCCGTAAATTAGCGGTAGTCGTGCATCAAACCATGCAAAAATAAACTTTGGCAAGGATTTTAAACTGTTTCGTTGCTTGCCTTCGCTGCCATTGCATCGATTCAAAAAAAGGTTTTACCTTTTCCATTAAAATCGGTGCAACCGTTCTTGTAATTTCGCAGTTAGACTAATGTCTAACATATAGTCAACTAAGAAATGGATTTGCATGATGAATTACAAAAAAAGTTTAATGTCACATTTGACACATCTTCTGTGGTTTTTAATTCTCATCCGATTTAGGTGGATAGCCGAGTGCTGCCAAAGGGCGATTCGTTTCGGCTGGTCGGAGTCTCGCACCCGGATTACGTAACTTAAGAAGTGACATTATATCGTTTTTTTTTGACATATTTTTTTACGTTAACTTTGTTTTCCAACAGTTTTTAAGATGGAGAAAACCACTTGTATTATGTCTTACCAAAACACATGCTACAGAAGACATCACTGATGGTGAATTACAAATTACTAATTATGAAACCTACAGATGCAACTCCAACTCCAGACATACTGGAGGTGTAGTGATTTATGTTTACCACAAAATACATATCACATTATTCGATTGTACCACTTTAGACTATGCATACTGGTATGCACATATATAGTTCAAATTATTTGGGAAACTTTATGATCTTTGTACTTTTTACCGTTCACCAAACTGTGATGCGGATACATTTTTAACGTTTTTTGAAGAAAAATGCGAAGAAATGTGGAATTTTAGAAACAATATAATACTTTTAGGTGATTTTAATTTAAATTATTATGGTAAAAGCATGAAAACAAGAAAATTGAAAGAAACCATAAACAACTATGGGTTCAAGCAAAAAATTGAAGAGAGTACCAGAATAACATCATTATCAGAGACTTTGTTAGATCTTGTTATTGTAAATTTCGAATGTGCAGGGATTAAAGCTGTACATACACCTAAAGTTAGCGATCACAGTTGGACAATGCTGCCCTTGGTAGGGCATTTTTCTGATACAAAAATTAAGAAAATCGTAAATACTATTAAGTACGAAAAACTTGAACGAGAACTTGCTGGCTGCTATTGGAATTTTGGTGAGAATATGGAAAAAATATATGACAACATAATAGGAAATATAAAAACTTGTTTAGATCTTGCAACTGATAAAAAACTGATTTGCTCGACAAAAAATACACCCTGGTATAACAAGAATATTAAGGTAGCTCAAAATTTGAGAGACAAACAATACAATAAATGTATATTCACAAAATCAAATGATGATTGGGAGGTATATAAAACTCTTAGGAATAAATGTGTATATGTAATTAGAGAAGAAAAAAGAAAATTCTACGATAAACAAATCGATAATAACAAGTGCGACAGTGTAAAGATGTGGAAGACTTTAAAAAGACTGATCAATTCGAAGCCGCATGATTGTGTAAATCAAGTTCAATTCGAAAACGGTACCGAAACAAATTCTTTGGTGATTGCAAACAAACTAAATGAATATTTTGTGGAAAGTATTGTTGATATTGTGGGTACTGCCAATGCTGCACCGGACTATATGAAAATCAGTTTCCAGGGGGAAATGTTGCATACACTTTCAAAATTTCACAGCGTATCATTGAATTATCTAAGAAAAAAGTAAACAGTTTAAAATCAAATAACAACTGTGCCGAAATCACTACTAAAAACGTGCTGAAAAACTGTTTCGAAATTTTGGGATATCCTGTATTAAATTGGATCAATTGTTCACTGAGAAGCAGTTCTTTTCCTGAAAATTTGAAATGCTCTATAATAACACCAGTTCCCAAAATAAAAAATTCTAAAAGATGCAGCGATATGAGACCAGTAAATGTGTTACCAGACATTGAAAAATTATTAGAGTCCATAGTGCATGACCAATTAATGCATTTATAGAAGAAAACAAAATTTTAATTGACGCGCAAGCAGGCTTTCGAAAAAAATATTCCACAGAAACAGCTTTCCAGTTGGTAATTGAGAATTGAAGAAGAGCCATAGACTCAGAAGAAGTTGTCATAGCAGTATTTTTAGATTTGAAGAGGGCATTTGAAACGATTGATAGAGATATTTTGTTAGGTAAATTGAAGGCATATGGTATAACAGGAAGTGTTTTAGATTGGTTTAGAAATTATTTGTCTAAAAGGATGCAAGTTACAACAGTTAATGACACTATTTCATCAAAAATTGAAAATACGTTGTGTGTTCCACAGGGCAGTATCCTGGGACCACATCTTTTTATTTTATACATAAATGATTTACCTGCCATAGTCAAAAAATGCAAAATTCAGATTTTCGCCGATGACACTATGATTTATGTACTAAAAGTATTCAGTCTGGTATCTCTTATATAAATGAAGACTTGAAGCTTGTCTCAAAATGCATGCATCTAACAGACTAAAATTAAATGCAAGTAAAACGAAAGCCTTGTTAATCGAAAAAAAAAACAATGTACAAATGTTCAACCGAATATTGATTGTGAAGAAGTAGTAAAGTGGGATATTTATCGAGAGTTTCTGGATGTCTGAGTTCATATAGCAGAAAAATTATCTATAATACCATCATTGTTCCAAATTTCTTGTACTGTTCGACTATTCTATATTTAGCAAATAATTCCATTTTTGAAAGACTGCAAATTTTACAAAATAAGTACATGAGAATAATACCAGATAAAGATAAATATACTAGAATTAGGCAAATGCTTAGCAAATTAAAATGGCTCAATGTAAAAATTTTTATCAAATATCTTGTAATGATATTCATTTATAAAGTAAAAAATAATATATTTCCATCAAGTCTAAAATCACTTGTTAAATCTACAATTATAGGTTGCCCAGCATTTACATCATACACCATAAATGGCTTGAATTTACTAGTTCTAAGTTGTTTACAATTATTCTGTTTATGTAGCCAAATGTGCTAAATAAATCTTTCTACTACTACTACTATATAATGTCACCTTTGAACTAGCTGACATTCACTTCATGCTCGCCTGTAGTAAACGCGGAATGAACTAGCGCACACTAGCAGCTACCTAGTACACAAGTTGGCATTTTACCGATTTTTTTGACATTACGTAGGTTTTTAAGTAATAACCATACATATCACCGAGGACTTGATTTGGCACGAACACATGTCAATAATCGCGACAGCTGCTGGAAAGAAGCTACGAGTAGGTTATTTGCTTAACGCGAAGAAGTAGTTTTCTCCGCATAACCTCCTCACTCTGTACAAGGCCCAGATAAGACCTGGCCTCGAGTACTGCTCACATGATTGGGGTTCTGCCGCCCCGACAACGGAGTCCATACTCGAAGCTATTCTGAGAAGGACTGTTCGATTGATCAATTACACATCTCTAACAAACAGTCTTGGAATTATTTTGCTCCGACGGGCAGGTTTCTGCCTACGCGACCTCAATATTAAAAAACAATATATGTTGAAATTACTGTTTACTGATGTTTTGACCACCGTACCGTGTCCTCTTTCGAAGTACGGATCAATGACAGTGAAATGTATATTATATTTATCAATCTTTCAGGTGACAGTTCAATTGTTTTCTTCGCTACTATATAGTCTGTTGGAGTAACAGCCTGTCCTGAACCCAGCCGTGATCACATTCATCATTACAATTTTAGGATGGCAGCTGACTACCCCAGGCTGTTCTGACTTTTCTCTGGTCTTGCGCGGCACCATCCAAAACTTGTAAAGGTCCGCGCTCATTGACGGGGAAGTGAGTAACGTGGTCTACATTGTCACTCGACAATGCTGGCTGTCTCTTTCTGACTTCATTGTCCAACATTGCTGATTGAAATTCTCTCCTCAATGTAAGTGCACATTTAGGGCCCCCGCAGACTGCAGACTTTCTATCGGCCGATAGTTTAGTCGGGTTGGGCTGCCAGTGCGCACGCCGAGCCAACTAAACAGTTTGGTTGGTGGAGAGTGCGCATACTAGCCAACAGTCGGCCGATGATTCTTAAGCTATTTACGATTCACTAGTTTGTATCTGACTGTTGAAGTAGCTGTCGCACAATGAAAGTAAATACAATATTGTCCAGAAATGTTATTATTGCTCTGATACAACGTAGGAGGAAAATCAAGAAAAGATTCCGAGAGTACTGGGTGCATCCCATTCTCAGTGATAGATTAGTTGCTGGAAAATTTTACACAATGCATTCCAAATTACTGGATTATCCGAGAAAATTTTTTGAGCATAACCAGCTTCAATGAACTTGTCAAGCTAATTGGACCAGCAATAGCGAAGGAGGATACAAATTTAAGGCTTTCTATACCTGTGGAGTAGAGATTGAGCGTTACGATAAGGTAAGATAAACCACAAATACTTTTCAATTATTTTTATTAGAATGCAAACTACAAAATTCGGTATTTTGAGAGATTAAGTTGTTTACAGATCGTATATTTGCGAATTAGTTGAAAAATTTGAATAATAAGACTGGACTGTCTCGTTGGAGTTGCCTGGTGATGAAATGTTTTGAATGGTTGTGGGTGGCAAATTGGGGGATGGTGTAGACCTAGTTGTATAAGCCTGTGATTGTTGTTGTGGTGGCATGTTGTTAGTCCCTCCATAAAGAGGAAAAGAGGACATAGGTTGCTGTACTGTGTTGTACCTATATGTTGGCTGAGTAGATTGAACACACCTAGCTAGTCTTATCTGTTTAAACACGTTCAGAATACCTATTTTAGCATCCAGTTTTTCTTCTGCGGTTAAATTTTGGAGTGAAGGGACTAGAGACAAAGCAAAGTTTACATCTTCATCAGCATTAGTCGCATTTAATGATTTTAATAATGCTTCAACCAAGTCCGTATGCTTCGATACATTAGGCCTCTTCTTCCGCTGACGAATAGGGGTGGAAGCAGATGGTCCAGCTTGCTCATCATCCTCATCATTTTCTTGAGAATTGTCCTCCTCCAGATTACCTTCAGTACGTCGGTTTTCCATGCATGGGAGTAAAAATAATAACTGTTCAAAGTAGACATATTTACGCCTCTTGGTCGCAGCTTGTCCCGATTTAGTGTTTTTTTGTGCATTTAATTCTCGACGAAAGCAAGTCCTTAAATTAGCCCATTTTTTTTTCCTCGCGACCTGAAAAATATTGGAATATCATTAATTTATAATTTATTTCTTTACAGATATCTGGCTACTGGAGCTAGTTTCAATACATTATCTTTTGATTATCTGATGGGCGCTTCTACAATACGAGACATTACTAAAACTACATGTGAGCAAATATGGAATGTGCTTCAACCATTGTATATGCCAATCGAACAAGAAGGCGACTGGATTAAAATCGCAGACGAATTCTATAGTCGCACAAATTTTCCAAACATCATTGGAGCGATAGATGGCAAACATATACGGATGATACAGCCAGAACATTCCGGTTCGTCATATTTTAACTACAAAAAGTTCTTTTCTTGCGTGTTAATGGCTTGGACAGACGCAGATTATAAATTTGTATACATTGACGTTGGTTCTTATGGAACAGCTAGCGATTCGGAAATATTAAAAAGATCAGAAATGGGTAAACGGCTTTCTGAAAATCGATTATATATTCCCCCTGGAAGGCATTTGCCTAATGATGATGTCGGGGATGTTATTCCATTCTCTGTCGTAGGGGATGAGACGTTTGGACTTGGGAATCACATATTACGTCCATATGCAAAAAGAAATTTAAACTACACCAAACGAATTTTCAACTATAGACATACAAGAGCTCGACGAATGGTTGAGTGTACATTTGGGATTCTCGCTAACAAATGGCGTATTTTTCACCGATCAATAGATGTCAATATCAGTTTTTGTGTCCGAATTATTAAAGCTTGCTGTGTCCTGCATAATTATGTAAGAATCAAAGATGGACTAAATTTTACAGAAACTCTCTACAGCTGTCCCATGGATAACTTGACTATAAATGAAAACAACCGAGGAAGAAATAATATGAATAACGTGCGACAGTACATGTCGTCATATTTTATTTCTCCTGGAGGCGCAATTCCGTGTCAATATAACAAAGTGTAATAATGTAGTAATTAATGTAATAACAAATGTAATAAGTATTCAGCTACACCTACGTACATAAATAAAAATTCACATGAAGCGTTACGTACCTTTGTTTGTTCTGTCCTCGGCATTAAGGTGATTCCAACCAAGAACAACTGCTTCACAAACTTCCTCCCACAATTTTTTCTTGAGATTTGCGTCGGAGTACTCTTTTAAAGTTTTTTTATAAAGCGCAGGTCTTTTCTCGACTTCTTCAATCAACTGTACGATGGACGTTTCTACAATCAACGATTGTGAATTTGGCGATGCCATATTAAAAATATACGCACGAAACGACTGTCCAACGCCAATGGCCGGAGCGAACTGAGCCATCGGCCGATTGAACAATCGTCGTGTGTGCGCACGTGGAAGTTAGCCAATACTGATTAAGCAGTCGGCCGACAGTTGGCCGACAGATCAGTTTGAAGGAAATCGGGAAGCCCATCAAACTTTTTTATCGGCCGATACTGAATCGTTGTAATGTGCGCATACGCATAACTCTCCATACTGATTAACAAGCCGACCAAACTATCGGCCGATAGAAAGTCTGCAGTCTGCGGGGGCCCTTATGATGACTGCGCAATTTCATCGTAGCACAGGACGTCCAGGCTTTTGTTGCAGCACACTGCATAGTAGTGGCAAAAACAAACGAACTGTCGCCGAGAAGACAGGTGGATGGGCTAGTAACCAGGGGCTTCACGAAATTAGTGGCATCTTGCTTTTGGATGTTTCGAAGGCATTTGACAAGGGCTTCTTCTACAAATTGGCCCAAACGGGCTTCCCCTTCTAGCGCTTAAAACTTTTGAAATCCTTCATTGAGGGTAGGAATTTATTATTAAAATTGATAAATGTTTTTTCGGCAACCCGGCCCCATCAGAGCCGGTGTCTCTCAAGGTTCGGTTCTTGGACCAATCCTTTATTCACTTTTTATTCATGACGGCCCTTGTCCCAGCACCTGTGAAGTCTATCCGTATGATACTGCCCTGGTGGCGCAGACGCGTTCTGGGAATCTGGTTCATGATAGTCTGCAAAGTACGGTGGACGAAGTATTGGAATGGGCGGATCTGTCGCTGATCAAAAATAATCAATCACAAACGCAGATTACACTGATAAACACAGGATTTGTGACATGACAATTTTTGGGTATATCTTATGTATTTTGAGACCCTTAAATCAAATCTAAAAACAAAACTTTTCACCCACAGATATTCGGTAATATCTACTTTTATGAATTACAATATGTAACATCTCATATTGCTACATTTCTCGGCGTTTATGCGATGACGCATATATATAATGTTAAGACCTGTCTATTCCTGTTTATTATATGCGAGCTCTATGTTTAGAGAGCATATTGCCTTTATTAGTAGACTAATAGCAGCCGAGTCAGTTACGTTTCCTGTGTTGAAGGGTGCGGAGATGTTCTAAGTACTGTTAATTTTTGTTAAAACGGTGTGTTGTTTTTAGTTTATTGATAAACGAGACTAGCTTTATGGAAAATGCCTATAAATTGTGTAAATAGTGCGAACAGTTTTTTTTTAGGTGTGCGGAGAGCTAACTTTTAAATCCCAAAAACGTACTTTTACTCCCCTTCTGTTGAAAGCATACGAACTTTATTTTGAAATTAAAGTTGGCGACCAAGATAAACTATGGCCCCCTTGTATATGTTGTAAGATTTGTGTAACGTTGTTAACAGGTTGGTTAAGACGCGACAATCGTAAAACGCACTTTGCGGTACCAATGGTTTGGAGAGAACCGAGAGTACCATACTACTGAATGCTATTTTTGCCTCACAAATATTAAAGGTATTGGACCAAAATCGAAACATACTATTAAGTATTTTAATTTACCATAATCTTTGCGGCCCGTTAAGCATAGTAATGAAGTTTCTGTCTCAGTTCCACCAGAATCTTGGTCTTTGGATGAATAAGTCGAATCCACCGATTCTAAAAGTGATGGTACAGAAAGTGTAAAAATTTCCAATCCTTTGTTTGACCTGCCAGGATGTTCAACAGCGCCGCATTTGATCACACAGGGCGAACTTGATGACTTAGTTCGAGAATTAAATCTGTCAAAATCCCAGTCAGAACTTTTAACATCAAGATTAAAAGGATGGAATCTTCTCCACAGTGATGTTAACATTACTTTGATTGTTGATATATTGCTCCGATGTCAACAATTTGTTTGACGCGTTAGGACCGAAACATGATCCAAATGATTGGCGCCTCTTCATTGATACTTCTAGGCTTAGGTTGAAACCGGTATTGGTACACAACGGTAATAAATATCCATCTGTACCTATAGCGCACGCAGTTCATATGAAGGAATCATATGAAAATATGCGAGTTCTGTTAGAGCATATCCGTTATAATGAGAATATGGATGGGTCATATGTGCAGATTTGAAGGTAATAATATCCCTTCCTCTTGGAATGCAACTGGGATATACCAAATATTGTTGTTTTCTTTGTGAATGGGGCAGTCGTGCGCGAGATCGTCATTATGAAGAGAAGGAGTGGCCACTACGTCAGATATGAACTCCGGGCCTCAAAAACATTGCTCATGAACCACTAGTTGATTCCAAAAACGTGTTGCTTCACCATTGCATATTAAGTTGGGACTGATGAATAATTTTGTGAAAGCTATGGATCGAAATGGAAGAGGGTTTCTGCATTTAAAACAAACATTACCGAGACTTATTGAGGCATATTTGTGGGTCCACAAATACTGAAAATCATGAAGGATGATGTATTTGACAGTGCTTTAAATGAAACTGAATTACGAGCTTGGAATGCTTTTAAATCAGTTACTGCAAAGTTTTTACGCAATTTCTTAGATATTGCGAGTTCCACCAAGAAGACATTTCTGCTATGGACAATTTGTTTGCTGATTATTTCTGGACATTGTTAAGAGATACTTCAGGAGCAAAATATCGCCGTAAAACATCGACAAAAGCATTCTGAGATTGATTTTTACTCGAGTGTTTATTAGTATTCTTACACACATATCCATATATTTTACGAGTATAAGCAGCAAATAAAATGGCTTATTGCAAGAAAACCGTGGGTGATAGAAAATATCAAATGCTATTTCTGGCTTTTTGGGTACGTTTTACATGGTAACCACCTTGTTTTGTCCATGTCAGAAAAAATTATTTTAATTTTGTTCACCAGTGCTGTCTATTGTTCTCAAAAACGTAGCGGCGACCGGTTTCAGTGAACGGAGCTCGCGTACCATGAGAAAATTCTGATAAATATCTTGGTGTCACTTTCGACAACGGGATGACTTGGCAGAAGCATGTCAAGTACTAAATTCCAAATAACGTTTCTGCAACTCTACCCTATGCTATGTAGAACCTCAACATTAAGTTTGATCAACAAATTTTGGCTATACAAGATGGTTATCAGACCAATGATCTCTTACGCATGTGCGGCTTGATGTTTTCTCGCCAAAACGAATTTGCGTAGTCAGCAGGTTTTGCAGAACAGAACCCGTGGTATGTCTCCAATGGACCTTGATATCCCTTACCTGAGGGTATGCAGCAAAAACAGCTATGCTATAGTCAAGCGGAATCGCATAGCAACTATTTGTTGCGCGAGGAAGTAGACTACACAGTCGAGCTAGTTCGCAAACACACAAGGCCACGGCCCGCACTGTGAACAAAATTAAATTGTGCGACTTTAGGTCCAATTATTTTTCTTCAATAACCGATCTCTAAATTTATTCTAGGATCAAGTTAAAATTCCAGAATACTAGTTAACAATGCCAAGGCACCCCTCAAATTGACGCACTTCTTCCTCTTTGCTCTCCCTCCTTCCTTAATTTCTTCTTCTCTTCTTTCTTCCTGACTTACAATACTTTAACCAAGAGCAAAGGTCCTACGGACCGCTCTTTTGAAGAATATAGAAAAATACATTGTCATTGACTTTGAAAAAGGCCACCGAGGTGGCTCAAACGTCAGTAAAGAGTGATTTCAACATGTGTTTTTTATATTGAAGTAGTTGCAGGGACATAACAATAAATAAAGCGGTCTTAAGGGTGCCATCTTCGTAATAAAACAGTGATTTAGATCAACTTCCGGAACAGCTGCAATAGTGTATTTTTTAAATTGCATATTAAATATTCAATCATGGAGCAGCTATTTTATAGATAGATGTCCGCATTCCCATAAGCATGGATGCAGATAAAGAATTATACATGGTGATTAAAAAAATATGTCTAGCAAGGGAACCGCATTTAAAAATATCATGTTAAGTTTTTGTAAACATAGGTTCTAGAATGCTCCTTATTGAAATGCAGGGAGATGGTATAAACAAATATTAGTAATTAGACTCCATGATTGCATGGCCGCGTCGGTAAAAAGTCTGTAATTCAAACATATCGTATAGGCGTGAAAACTACAGTAAAGTTCCAAGTTCCAGACTGAACCTGGTATCTAGGAAGTGGCATAAGGTAGGTGCCCAATGGAAGGCCCTCATAAAAAATAAACAGTTATTTTTATCAGCAAATATATTTTTTTAATAACTATCTCAATCCATGTTTAGTGAATTTTAGTTTTATTAAACTATTCCATACAGGGTCAATACAATAAATCAAAAACTCAAGATAACGTTGTAATCGAATAGCTGCCTATATTAAACTACGTAACATATTCTTATAAAAATACATTATGTCTTCTTTAGCACTAAATTTGATGATGATTACTCAAGTCCTATAGTACTAACAAAGCAAAAGCAAAAATAGATTATCCTACAGTGCTTTTCAAAAAGCCGGGGTCATGAAATC
This sequence comes from Acanthoscelides obtectus, assembly GCA_963669975.1. Lineage (NCBI taxonomy): Eukaryota > Metazoa > Arthropoda > Insecta > Coleoptera > Chrysomelidae > Acanthoscelides > Acanthoscelides obtectus. The sequence continues at coordinate 42,008,887 of CAVLJG010000001.1, forward strand.
TATACATGAATACTATTTTCACACCCTGTACAGTGTGCTAGGGCACATACAGCTACTGTGTCAGCTTTTGCATTTTTGAGGTCTCTGTGCTGTGTTGTCAAATTGTAGGTCAGGCATGTTGTCGGTTAGTAGTCAGGTAGCAGATTGGGCCCCAGCAAAAAATTAGTAAATTTGTTATTCCAGTGAGAATGAAGTAAATGTCACCTAGATCAAAGGTGAAATTTTATAGGAAAACCTACATAATGTCAAAAAACCTACAAAAAGTCATAAATAATCGATAAGAAAACACAAGTTCACTTGTTATTATAAGCAACACTATCGCAAAACTAATATTGGAAATAAATTTAATATTGTAGATACATCAAATAAGCTGCCAATAGCATTTATAATGAAATAAAAAATGTTCATCCAAAATGGCCTGTTCTCAACATTGTGACTTCATACACAATGTTCCAGATGATATTCGACATAAATATACAACTCAGTAAATGTTGAGGTGATACAACTTAAAAGCAGGTAAAATATACTCGACTTTTTCCTTCATTTAAAATCAAAGTATTAATATTTTCGTGATTTCGAGATATTCCTTATAAAGCCCTTGCACCCTGGTATGAAAACTGTCAGGTTGATTATATTTTAAATAAAATTGAATAAAGTGGTGATTTTATCTTTAGCGCCATAGGAAAGACTTCAATTCAGAGTAAAAAAAAATAGTTCGTTTAATGATTTAAAATTAAAATGAATAAATATATTTAAACTAGCGACGTTTTTAATACAGGTATAACATATTTAAATAAAGTATTTTATCCCCACCTTAATCCGTTATGGAAAAACTCTGAGTTCTAATCAAGTTTCGGTTGAGTATTCAAGAAAAAATTCAAGTTTTTTATTTTGAAAATACGTTAAAGCAAGTAAAGCTTGAGATTGCAAATTGTATGGATACAGGTAATATACTATTATTAATGTTTTTTTCTTCAATCAGTGTCATCAGTGCCTTGAAAACGTATGTGCTAATGGAATATTTATGTTATTTTTTTATACTTCTCGACTACCTTGTAAACAATAAAAGTACGCAAACTTTGTCGGAATTTATTGCCCCCTTAGCCTACTGCGTGTATAGGGAAAATGAGACATTCACCTTCAAAAAAGATTCCTTATTTATTTTTAAGACCCCTCTTGACCCAAACTGGGCTACATATTGAATATCGTTAATGTTGTACGTCCTCAAGATATAAAAGGCTTGTTTCGCCTTACCCAATGTTGAGTGTTGTTTTGGGTATCCAATGAAGAAGCTACGAGTGCCTCTATCCCAAATCTTCAACATTTCCTAATCTTTATATTATTAATGCAGACATGCGGTTAGGCTGGGAACAACAAAATTGCCACCTTGCCGTCAGAATTGCGTATTTCAATTTACCTTCCCCTATAAAATCCGAGATGTGCGTTTATTCTAAATTGTATTCCGTCGACGAGATAAAAAATATCTGAAAATTGCTGATGGGAAGATAGACAGCCGGCTTGGGATCTTGGGAATAGAAATATGATTAAGCTTTAAATCGATAACTAAATGAAAATAAGGCAAGAAGAAGGAACGGCCAACCTGATGAAATAGGAATTATCTTCGCTTCCCACGCCAATAAGTGGAAAGAAAAATACAATGTAGTCGAAAAATATTGGTTGGTTTTGTAGTAACGGAGTTCTCTGAGGATCAATTGATACTGAATGTGTCACTCTAGACATTGCACTCATTGATACCTAATCTCGTACTATGTGACTGCTTGCTACCATTAAAACCTTCACCAGTATTATGTAAAAAACCTGTAAAACGTTAAAAAAACCTATAAAATGTCATCTTGCAGATTAGGTAGTTTTTAGGGAGCAAATAGTAATTCCACGTTTGCTCACTATGACCGTTGTGAGCGTCCATCTATAGAGGAATAGCTCAAATACACGCATTGTTGGTTGCATATGCTTTGTGAAGCCTAGAAGTCTATAGTTTTCGTCTCTGAGAAGAAAGTTGGTTGAATAGCAAGATCGCATCTGGATGATTATGTGTAGTGGTCTGCATGTGTAAAAAGTCAGCGATATTTGTTGTGTGAGAAAATCATTACTGAATATGCTGCCAATGAAGTAGATCTATTAGCTGTATCCGATGGGTTATTTATATGTTGTCCTTCCTGAAGACAGGTTATGTTCAAAGTTATAAATGACGATTTTTTACGTTTTTTTGTGGTTTCAAAAACTTTGAGGTTACAGGAAATCACCACCTCGGCCGCTTTGTGCGTAATTACTGTTAGCATGTATATGATGACAGTGTACAGTGAATATAATTATTTCTTATCTCTCACGTTTTTGAAATTCAGTAAATTTGCATAATGTAATTTCCAGAATGGATAAGAGAAAGTGGATGCGCAACTAATTTCTGGCTTTGAATCTCAAGTAAGTGTATTTGAGATAAGAATCCAATGGAATTGTCAGCAAGAAATATTATTAGCACACAAATCCTCACAATGTATCTATGCATTGTCGTTATCTCCAGTAATGCCATCTCTGAAGCACATTTTACAAACACATCAGAGCCAATCATTGATAACTGAAGCCTCATGATGTTTAGGCAACACATACAACTACAAAACGAGTTCACATCAACTAGTGCTAAGTTAACATCTTGTAGAAAAACCTACATGATGTCACAAAAAACGAATACAACGTCAACAAAAATCGGCATAGTGTCACTGTTCAAGATAGGTAATACCCGTGGTGGCTCTATTCCAGAAAGTATGGTGTAATAATTACAAGTGATTTACCTGCAACTTGTACTAATACGAGATATTATGTTCCATGTAGCTTTCAAACATGATGTACTGGTACTACTCCATATTTTACAAGTTACAAGGCCATATACGCAATATGTATGTTTTTGTTATAAAAAAGTACAGGTGATGGTAGTATTTTTCTTATTTCAAATACATTTGCTACAAGATATTTTGGTTTGATCGAGGATAATAGGATAAGCTTCTTGGTATTAAAAATGGCGTCAAGTAGGTTGACTCTGCACTTTCCACGCAACGCAGTTTTCAGTTCAGCACAAACTAGACCCTTTGAGAAAACTTAAGCCTAAACGGTCCACACAATTACTCCTTAGACATTATCACGCTGGCCTATCGGTACTGCATCTGGTAACGTCGCCTCTCCCTGACCCTGATACTTAACCTCGTCAGACGTGGTAGCGCGGCCAGAACATAGGCAACACTATGCTGCGACGCGGCAGAAATAGGCGTAACACCATACCAGAACAGAAGAATACTAATACTCATGCCGCGAGTAGCAGCAGCCGCAGCCGATGGGTATGCGACCCCCTATATACCGAGAAGTCTATTGTGAAGTATGTCTAAAAGGTGCATAGAATTACTATGGTTGGGAATGTATAAATGATCTAGCATCAAAGAATTGAGATAAGCTCTCCTCATTACCCTTCAATCCCCATCACCAGATTTTTTCACCTCTAATTTTTTTTTCTAGAATGATCAAGATACTTTGAAACAACAAAAAACGATATAGATATCCCTCCTTATTTTAATCTGCCGCGCTAGAGTAAAGTTCCAAAATCCCATAAACTATTATTTGAGCATATTTGCGTGTGTGCTTGTAATTGACCTTGGAACTTGTAATTTAGTAGTAAAGTATTTTTATGAAATACGGTCCTGTAAGTAAAACAACGGATAAATGTATCTGCAACAGATAGTATAATATAGTTACCCAATATGGCTATCCCACGGCTACTGCTATTCATGATAAAAGCCCTGCATCGCCAGATCGCTTAACCTTGACTCAATGCATTCAATATGATCGTTCAAGCTAAGCCTGCTTGTTATGGAATCTAAGAAAATATATTCTCAGTCTTGTCGATTTTTTTAATTTCTAGACATTTTACTTCCGTACATAAATTAAATTAAATTGGGTAACTTCCGGGACCAACCACCTCTGCTCTTAAACGTATTTGATTACAATAATAAATTAACTTAAACCTACTATGCTTAGTCCTAAGCTTTAAAGTATATTGCTCCCTGGCAAAGCTGAAATGATCCGCACCCCTTTAACGATTTATTGTTTGAGAACAAAAAAAATGTTTGGTTCCACTAACCGATATGGCCAATGGTCAGCATTGGTCTGTCAGACAACAGAAAGTCCAATTACAGGTAGAGCTGGACCAAATCGTTTCTTTTAGTGATTCGATTCCATGGTTTCGAGTTCGGAACCGAATCCTTGGATTCGTTCACGGTTAATTTCAATTCCTATTCCCGCAATTCCAAAACATCCCATCAGTATTAATGGGCGCTGCACGATTCTGCAACTATCTAAAACTGTAATGACTCATACGCATGATCAGAGCCTGACCACCGCCGGGCGACGAAACGGCTGCCAAGAGGCGTCAGGCTAGAACAGGTGGTATTCTAAACTCTGAGTGTTCGGTTTGCACATTCTAGGTAATACACATTTTATTCGGGTAAAAATATGTCCAACAATCATCTTGACAAACTTTCAGATATTAGAATAAAACCATGTTGATAAACAAAAATTGGGAAAATATGGACCTATCGTTTTGATTCATTTCTTTAATACAATTTTAATTTCTACATTATGCCCACAAGATCTCATTCATTTGTTATAATAATCTTGAGTAAAACGGTTTATGAATTTTTGGACTTGTTTTAAGGAGAAAGCTTCCATATAGCGATCTGCTCGAATAAATAAAATATTTAAGAATCACGATCGTGATACTTTAACTGCGTACGCTGCCTAAATGGTGCATCATACAAAAACTAAGAAATCGCGGAAGCATATAGCGATCTCTTATAAACAAGCCACAATAATGATTTTCATGAGAAAATATTTATTTTCAATCGTCCTCTGGTTGCCTCATTAGGTCCTTGCCTGTTTCGAAACGGATGTCAAATGGCTTGGTTTGCTCAAGCGGTTGAGCTATGGGCTTTCATTCCACCCTGCTCGGGTGATTTTCATTTTTTCCTTCAAGTAAATTTGTCCGATCGCCATGATAACGAAATCCCTTGAAAATTCGCCAAGTTATATTTATTATCCCAAGGAAATTATAGTCGGCCTTATTTGCTAACTCAATGTGGATTTTGCACTACGATTCAGCTGCTGAACAATGAACGAATAGCTGCTGCCACGCGGCATCCTGTTTGCCTGTAATACTATTGACTATCATGCGGGCGAAGCCGTGGGCTTTTTCTAGTAAGTAAGAAGTTTGCATTTTTGGGAAATATCTCATTTGCATTAATATTTTATATTTTACAACTTTTAGCAAATCAAGATGATTTGGTTGCCTTAAGACTCATAACGTATCGTTTTTCCACTGATGAGCTCGTCTGCTTGTAATAAAAAAAACATTAAAAGAGAAGGAAGAATGAAAACTGATTCCGGTCCCGAGATGAGATGACGCCTCAACGCTTCTACGCTACAAGTCCCGATTGGAACTTGTTTTCTTGAGAGTCAAGTTACCGCGTGATATTGTTTGTTGTTAGAAGAACTGTTATTTGGTTATTTCTGTTGTTATTGTTCGGGTTATACTTATATTTCCTTAACCATGGAGGGTGAGACTGGGAGTGGAAGTACTGGAAGCCATCAAAATCGTGTGAAGATGAACCGTACATTCATTCTTTATTAGGAATGAGATACCAACCCTTAAGGCTATACATGCAAATATTAAGCCATTTTTCATTTTATGTATTCAATATTTCCAAACAAAGTAGATACGTCATTTTGTGAAATTGGATGGTAATTCATAGAATAAAGACTTAGTTACGTCCGTGCTTTATTAAAGTGATGGATAATATATAATATAATAACAATCAGAAATTCTCAAAAACTACTTGACCAATCGACTCCAATTTTGTTGTCGTTATTCAGAAGTATGAAGCCTACGAATTTGAAGAATTTCAAGTATCTGGTGAAACTATCATCGCGTTACTAACAAGTGCTAAGATCTGCATTTTGCCTCGGTTTTCGGCCTGATCCTTTTTACTATTAGTCGCATGTTTCTACGTGTGGTCTCATTCTGTGGGTCTCATAAATACCTAAAAATCTTATTTGGAGAGTTTTTTCGTTCCCGCCATCACTTTCGATTGAATCCCAAAAAAGACGTTTTCTCATTCTTTGTTGTCGAATAAAAAGTTTTCCACAAAAATTGGTGTACCTATTTTATGCGTCCATATTTTAAATACTCCCTTGAACAACTTGCAGCAATAAAACCAGACTTTACAATTATTTCGCAAACCAGGGGCCTGATTCTAAGTTTTCGACCGTTGAAATTGATTTCGATGGTGCCTTGTGACGATGTACTTGATTCACTATGATATTTTTGACATCTGATCATATTGATCTTCTATATTCAAATTATCATGGCAGTGTCAAAATTATCATAGCTAATCAAGTGTATCGTCACAAGGCGAAATCAATTTCAACTGTCGAAACTCATTTAGAATCAGGCCCCAGGGGTATTTTCTTCTAATATGATTAGACTATACGTGAGTACACACAGTACTAATAGCTACTTCACTATTAGTCCAGGACTATTAGACGAAAAGAAGGCTAATCTGCTGAAAAAATCCGACCTGGCTGAATTTTTTACCAGAGCTTCTTTTCAATATTATAAATCATTCCTCAAAAGTCTCCATGAATCCAAGTGGAGCTTTTGTATGGAGGGTCAAAGGTCACAAAAACACTATTTTTAATATATCTTCGAAAATATCAACTCTACGATAAAATGAGTTATTATCTTTTTTGTTCAGTATAAAATTCGGAAAAAAAAGTTTCATGTATTTTTTTCGTAGAGACCGCCAATTTACAGAAAATTGCGTGAAAGTGTTGTAATTGACAAAAATCAAAAGTTTCACGTCAAACCGTATTTTGACATCGTTTTCTTTTTGAATGTTTGTGGTAGGGAATCTATAAGTGTCCCCTCTTGTGACCTAGATCACAGCTGGCCCTTTTTTTCTGTGTTAGAATGTACGTCACTGTATACCTGACTGTGGGGGCATTGACGTCATTTGACCAGTATTCTGCTATTCTCAGTTCTATACAGATGCGTCGGATAATTTCAGACAGTTTTTACGTGATATTATGCACATATAAATTGAAAAATGGCCGAAAATTGCATCATTTGGGATAAATCGCTGTCAGACTGTTTGCGTCGAGCGCGGTATTAAAATCTTACGTGACGCCAGTCTAGAGCGAAATGATGGAAAAATTTCATTTTTGCGGAGTGTTGACTCGATCAAAGTGCACCTGGTGTGTCGCAAAGAATATACTCGTGCAAGTAGCATAACTGCTGCTAAAAGGGAGAGAGATGCTGAACCCAGCACCTCGACCGCTAGCCCTCCTCGGTGATTGCTACGTCTCTTTTGCGCGACCTTTAACTGCCCAAAAGCAAGGGAAACCTCAAGATATCAACATCTCTTTCGCAATGGAGAAAATATATATATATATAATATAATATATATAAATATATAATTAAATTGAAAATAATGATGACTGTCAGTTCACTTTATCGGAACTTAAAAAGGTATGCAAAACTTGTTGAAAAGTACGGTAAAAAAATCGGCATTACAACAAAGAATCGAAGTTCAACGATTATTTGTTTCTCCGATGTTCGTCATGATATCTTGAACAAAACCTGGTATGACAATCGTAAATCTAATGAGAAAGAGGATCGTTTTAGAATTTTAGAGGCCGCTGCACCAATTATTCGTGAAGATATACAATCGACACCCACGAATATCGATTATTATCCTCCTACAAATCAAATGTTCGACAACATCTAGTGCAGGTCAAGCACATTTATGTCGCTTGTATTATCAAGTCCAGAAATAGCTTGGAAAGAAAGTGAATCCATTGGATTGGGGATGGACTATGACCGATGAATATTTATGGCAAATACAAACTCTATTGCCACCTGCTCCTGATGTCTTATTAAATACAATCTTTTGTAATTGTACGAAATGTTGTGGAGCTAATTGCGGATGTAGGAAACTTGGCCTTCACTGTTCTGCCATTTGCAGCTACTATCATGGACAGTCATGTCTGAATATGATCTCGAACAATGAAGAGTCGAATAATGTGGAATTCGATGAGAATATAGACCACATGAATTTCCTATGCTCAACACTTGAGGTTGGCGAAAACTTAGATGATGCCGCATCTTGTCACATTGATGACTAAGGAAAAAAGTAACAAAAACATCATTTTTACACTCTTTGTGGATTATTCCTATTGGGGAGATGAAAAAAAACGCGTCTGGTGCTTTACCTCTATGGTGACGTGGAAAAAAGTACGTTATTTTACAATTTTCTCAATGCACAACATTGAAAGGAAAATTTCTTTGAAAAAACAATCTCTACGAAAAAAATGCATAAATTTTTTTTGTGGATAATTTCATACTGAACAAAAAAGGTACTAGCTCATTTATCGTAGAATTGATATTTCCGAAGATATATGGAAAAAAGTGTTTATTGTGACCTTTGACTCCCCATAACAAAAAAAAACTCCACTTGGATTCATGGGGACTTTTAAGGGATGATTTATAATGCTGAAAAGAAGCCCTGGTAAAAAATTCAGCCAGGTGGGATTTTTTCAGCAGAGAAAGTCTAATAGTCCTGGGATATATCCTTTTCAGAGACAAGAATGTACGCCGATGTATTTGTTTGTCATTTTGATAGGCAACAGAAAGTAAATTAGCTAAAAGTATGACACTGAAGCTACACAATTTTGCCGACAAACAATGCAGTGTAAACATATAGGCTTGGCTCCTAATCTATTCGAATTCGTTGTTCAGAACGGACCCAGCACTACTAAAACACACACGATTCAGCTGTCTGTCGAGTTCTCGTCATTTACTTTTTTCTGGATCATATGCTTTAATATCGGCTGAATCACAATGAACATGGCCTCACGCCTATATATGGATTATTTTCCCCCCAGGCAAAATTGCATTTTCAAAGTCTAAAATAGATCGTTTGCATACGTTTTTCATGGATGATGTAGTTTGTCCTTGTTTTTCGCTCGTTTGAAAAAAACTCGGTTAAATTCTCTGTGTTGTCTGCTGGAATCATCCGGCAGGGTCCGATCTTGGATGAATCCACATAACGTTTACATGGAATTTCTGAGTAACATGACATTTTATTATAGGTGTATTATTTAGATGTACACCAGAAACAAATATAAGAAGTGCATAAAAATGTATCTTAGGAAACTTGAGGAGCATCAAAAATTTGGAGAAGATATATTTGACTCGTGTACGTGGTTTTTGTCATTTTGATGTCTCCCCACATTTGTTTCATTATCTAAGCGAACACTTTTGGTCATTTCAATTACTCCATAAGTCACACAATTTTGCATTTTTCAGAAGACAACAAAAACTTTATCATTAGCAAATAAACAAGCTTTAAGAAACTTTTTTGGAGTTGATATAGCATTTGAGTTTAAAAAAACCTAGATGTATATTCAAATCACTTCCCCAGTTATATATGGTAAATGAGGGTTGAGCCAGTAGTTTTGGTTGGAAACAAAAAAAAAAACTCTCAAGTGATTTCAGACAATAGAAAAGGATTTATTTAGCTTTAAGCTACTTCAAACAATATTATTTACCAAAAATGTGATCTGTAACATCAAACCCTTTTAAAGAATGTTAACATCACTGAATGTTTTTACAATAATATGCAGATTGTTGTTCATTTTTAGACCTTCAATAAACATTGTCTTTCTAAACCTTTAGATTTAAATCTTTGTATATGGAAATTTTCTTTTGACCTAATGTCGTAACCTTGCATTTCAAAAATTTATTTTAGAAACAGTTCAAGATAAGGTGGTGCTTGATAATTAATAGCTTTGTCTTTAGCATATCCTGTGTAGGTGTATACCTGCTACAATTTAACAAAATCCGCATAAGCTCATTCAACAGAATCTGTAAATTGGATACTGTATTCGTCCGTAAAATTATTTTTGTGGTTAGCGAATTTTAAATTGATATTTTGGTGCATACAGCACATAAATATGAAAAGAAAATAAATCAAGCATTCTGGTACTGTCTTTGAAATGACCTATTCAAGCACGCGTCGTCGAGTAGTGCACGCGAAAACCACTCAAACCACTTGATTTATGTTGTTTTTGCAACGGACAAGCATTACGCGGAATTATACAGGGTGGGCCATAAGGTGTTGGCAATTTCAATATTCAATTAAAAAATAATTACGCAATATAAAAGCAAAATAAATGTATTTTTAAAAAGTAGAAAGATAGGAATTTTGAAGACTTAAAAATAATGTTGTTCAAATGACTTCCTTCGGATGCTTGGCACTCTTGAAACCGAAGCTGCAAATTTTGGAAAACTTATATTGCAATAATTGTTAGCTTTAACTGTCATCGTTTGCCCTCGTTCGTCCTCAAAAAATTACGGTAAAATATTACCGGTTGACGTAATTCCAGCCCGCACGACTAGTTTTGGGCTGTGGATGTTCATGCAAGCGTCGGGGATTAGCTTCGGACCAGAACCGACAATTTTGTTTGTTAACATGGCCACTGAGGTGAAAATTGGCCTCATCACTAAACATTCACAACGTTAAGTCGGTTATTGGCATCATCTGGTTTTAATTCTTGGACTAGTTGGATCTTATAAGCCTTCAAATGCAAATCACGCTTCAAGATTCGCCGCAAGCTCGTTCTTTCGATGTCCAAAGCCTGACGTGTTGACTGATGCGGATTTCGCTGAACTGAAACATGAACGCTCTACATTGTCGGCGGATCTTGCAGAAACTGGACGACCACGATCTGTTATTGCTACTGTCGAACCGGTTGTTTCAAACATTCTGATCCATTTTCGTATCACATTGGCGCTTGGAACTTAAATCGCGGAAACCGTGTTCATGTCGATACAAGCGTCGTGCAGTAATAACTGATTTATTGTTTTCATAATACGATCGGGCACAAAATGCACGCTGCACTCCCGTGTACTCCTCCATGGCAACTAAATTTCCAGGCAACGCCGCGATTAACAGCTTATCCCCCCCCCAATCCGCGCCCCGCGTTTCCGAGAAATTTAAGATTTAAATCGCCAACACTCTTATGGCCCACCCTGTATGAAGGGGAAGGAATGAATTGAGTTGCATGGGTTAAGCCCGGCTTATAGTCGACATAGTATAACCATAGTACAAGCATAAGGCAGTTAGAATCACTGATTTAAATTAGACCGTTTATAGTTGTAAATTTATAGCAGAAAATGAGACATAAACACAACATAGGACATGATTAACTTTTCACTTCCCTTGAACAAATGAAATTACCCTAGTTTCAGTAGGTAAAGCAGATTTCTTTTTCACTTAGACTATCGTCAGCTGACGTTGACGGAATCGAAATGTAACAGATTACTTATTATTTTTCTTCCTTGAATGAAATTCGTTCATTTGTTTAGCAAACGATATCGTTGAAAATAAGTTCACCCAATTTCTAAAAATACACAATACTGGCATATCAAAAAAGAAAACGCTAAACAAGAGTAACAGCTGACAGTCGGGAAGCCTTTAAAAGCTGTGAAAAATGTCAAATATCAAAAACTACCTTGCACCGCGCATGCGTATGTCACGATTATGCGGACTATCAACTACCATTTCAAAAACAGAAAAGTTGCCTTATGTTATGACTATGTTTGTACTACGCTATGTGGACTATAAACAGGGCTTTCTTCTTAAAATACGAGGCGTTCACTAAGGAAGCGTCTCTAGGAAAAGCAGGGTTTTAGAAAGAGTTTGACTTTTTAAATTACCGATACAATTATAGAAACGTTTAAAAAACTTTAATGCAGAATAATTGGAAAGTAGTATTTTAATTAGGTTTTGAATAAATCCACTATCTCCCCGTATTCTGACGCTCGGCATGGAAGCTGAACGCGGTTTACCTAGTCCGAATCCGTTACTATTAGGCGTGCCAGGTATAGTTGCCCGGCCAGAGGTTGTAACGAAATTTTATCCACGAACGTTGCGCTGATAACACCTCTTCGCTTTAAATTATTTTTCCTTTCGTGAATTTGAAACACCCTGTACAAAAATCCCGTCTTGTTTTACTACCGACGGTTATACACTACGTAAGAAGAAAGTAATTGTCTACCTCCTAACTGATCAACTTAAACATTCTAATCCGTTTTACATCCAATTATCTCAATGTGACGTCATAATTTGGGTATTTATAGCAATTTAAAACAAATATGTCACACACCCACTTTCTGAATTTATTTCCTTGTAGTAGATATATTTTTAATAGAATGTGCACGTAACGTCACACGTGACGTATCTTTGATGGATGTCTGCCAAAAGTCGTATCTGACCATGTGATAGAAGTTCATCAATCTGATTGTTTTGATGTCATAATTATAGTTTTTCAATTGCTAGTCTGATAAAGTTGCTAATATTATTTAAGATACACTTGCAGCACTTGGCAACCATTACGGAAATGACTCGCCATAGCATCTGAAAGGACATGGTTAACTTTTAACTTCCCTTGAACAAATGAAATTACCCTAATTTCAGTAGGTAAAGCAGATTTCTTTTTCACTTAAACTATCATCAGCTGACGTTGACGGAAGTGAAATGTAACAGATTACTTATTATTTTTCTTCCTTGAATGAAATTCGCTCATTTGTTTAGCAAACGATATCGTTGAAAATAAGTTCACAAGATTTCTAAAAATACACAAAACTGGCATATGAAAAAAGAAAACGCTACACAAGAGTGACAGCTGACAGTCGGGAAACCTTTAAAAGCTGTGAAAAATGTAAAATATCAAAAACTACTTTGCACCGCGCATGCTTATGTCACGATTATGCAGACTATCAACAACCATTCCAAAAACAGAAAAGTTGCCTTATGTTATGACTATGTTTGTGCTACGCTATGTAGACTATAAACGCTTAAAAAAACTTTAATGCAGAATAATTGGAAAGAAGTATTCTAATTAGTTTTTGAATAAATCCACAATCTCCACGTATTCTGACACTCGGCACGGAAGCTGACCGCGGTTTATCTAATCCGAATTCGTTACTAATAGGCGTGCTATGTATAGTTGCCCGGCCAGAGGTTGTAACGAAATTTTATCCACGAACGCTGATAACACCCCTTCGCTTTAAATTATTTTTCCTTTCATGAATTTGAAACGCCCTGTACAAAAATCCCGTCTTTTTTAACCGCCGACGGTTATACACTACATAAGAAGAAATTAATTGTCTACCTCCTAACTGATCAAGTTAAACATTCTAATCCGTTTCACATTCAATTATCTCAATGTGACGTCATAATTTGGGTATTTATAGCAATTTAAAACAAATATGTCACACACCCACTTTCTAAATTTATTTCCTTGTAGTAAATATATTTTTATTAGAATGTGCACGTAACGTCACACGTGACGTATCCTTGATGGATGTCTGCCAAAAGTCGTAACTGACCATGTGATAGAAGTTCATCATTCTGATTGTTTTGATGTCGTAGTTATATTTTTTCAATTGCTAGTCTGATAAAGTTGCTAATATTATTTAAGATACACTTGCAGCACTTGGCAACCATTACGGAAATGACTCGCCATAGCATCTGAAAGGACATGGTTAACTTTTAACTTCCCTTGAACAAATGAAATTACCCTAGTTTCAGTAGGTAAAGCAGATTTCTTTTTCACTTAGACTATCGTCAGCTGACGTTGACGGAAGCGAAATGTAACAGATTACTTATTATTTTTCTTCCTTGAATGAAATTCGTTCATTTGTTTAGCAAACGATATCGTTGAAAATAAGTTCACCCAATTTCTAAAAATACACAATACTGGCATATCAAAAAAGAAAACGCTAAACAAGAGTAACAGCTGACAGTCGGGCCTTTAAAAGCTGTGAAAAATGTCAAATATCAAAAACTACCTTGCACCGCGCATGCGTATGTCACGATTATGCGGACTATCAACTACCATTTCAAAAACAGAAAAGTTGCCTTATGTTATGACTATGTTTGTACTACGCTATGTGGACTATAAACAGGGCTTTCTTCTTAAAATACGAGGCGTTCACTAAGGAAGCGTCTCTAGGAAAAGCAGGGTTTTAGAAAGAGTTTGACTTTTTAAATTACCGATACAATTATAGAAACGTTTAAAAAACTTTAATGCAGAATAATTGGAAAGTAGTATTCTAATTAGGTTTTGAATAAATCCACTATCTCCCCGTATTCTGACACTCGGCACGGAAGCTTCAGTAGGTAAAGCAGATTTCTTTTTCACTTAAACTATCATCAGCTGACGTTGACGGAAGTGAAATGTAACAGATTACTTATTATAAACGGGGCTTTATTCTTAAAATACTAGGCGATCACTAAAGAAGCGTCTCTAGCAAGTGCAGGCTGTTAGAAAGAGTGCGACTTTTGAAATTACTGATTCAATTATAGAAACCTTTAAAAGAACTTTAATGCAGAATAATTGGAAAGTAGTATTCTAATTAGTTTTTGAATAGAGTTGATAAATCCACAATCTCCCCGTATTCTGACGCTCGGCATGGAAGCTGACCGCGGTTTACCTAATCCGAATCCGTTACTATTAGGCTTGCTATGTATATTTGTCCGGCCAGAGGTTGTAACGAAATTTTATCCACGAACGTTGCGCTGATGAAACCCCTTCGCTTTAAATTATTGTCCCTTTCGTGAATTTGAAACACCCTGTACAAAAATCCTGTCTTGTTTTACCACCGACGGTTCTACACTACGTAAGAAGAAATTAATTGTCTACCTCCTAACTGATCAAGTTAAACATTCTAATCCGTTTCACATCCAATTATCTCAATGTGACGTCATAATTTGGGTATTTATAGCAATTTAAAACAAATATGTCACACACCCACTTTCTAAATTTATTTCCTTGTAGTAGATATATTTTTATTAGATTTTGCACGTAACGTCACACGTGACGTATCCTTGATGGATGTCTGCCAAAAGTCGTAACTGACCATGTGATAGAAGTTCATCATTC
Organism: Acanthoscelides obtectus; assembly: GCA_963669975.1. Lineage (NCBI taxonomy): Eukaryota > Metazoa > Arthropoda > Insecta > Coleoptera > Chrysomelidae > Acanthoscelides > Acanthoscelides obtectus. Next base: position 42,023,953 of record CAVLJG010000001.1, read on the forward strand.
TGATTGTTTTGATATTATAATTATATATTTTCAATTGCTAGTCTGATAAAGTTGCTAATATTATTTAAGATACACTTGCATCACTTGGCAACCATCACAAAAATGACTCGGCATAGCATCTGAAAACCAGGGGCCCATAACCGTTGATTTACATACAAGGTGTCTGGATGGAGCAGTTGCTCTTGAAAAATGGTATTTACTGGGACTTGAAATTCTAGAGCTACATTCCTAACCCCAACTGTAGGATTTTTAGAGACAGCATCTAAAAGATTTTCTTCAACTGCAGCTGTACGTACGCTTCTGGGACCTCCACTATGTCGGCCCATATTTTGAGCGTAACTAAGTAAAATCCAAATGGTTTTTACTACTCAAAATAAGGCTATAATCATTTCTTAACAATTTCTCGTAACCGCTGATCGATTCATTGGAAAGTCTTTGAATTGGGCAGGTGTCTATTAGGGAATCTGTCAGCGTACAATCTTCGTGCTTTTAAAGCATTACATCTTGCCAATCCGTACATTAAATGCATATCAGAATATTCATCAAACGTATACTCCATGACGCTTAACAACTTATTGTCCACTTAAAATTATTCATAAGAAACCATAGCAACGCTACTATCCAAAGCAACTTGATTACTATGTTATAAAAATGTTTTAGCATCATGGTAGAAATAATGCATTGGAACCTTTAAGAACAAATATCTCAAAAACTATTTGCTTTAGACACTTCTAACAAGTAAACCTTTTTTGTTGTGGAAATACGAGAAAATAAGATTTTTCAGTCAGTTGTCGTATATAGGGTAGCACAAAAAAGTTATGATAAGTTATATACCGAAATAGTGCTGTAAGTGGCGCCCTCTAGTTTGGCTATAAAAAATAACGGATTCTTGTTTCTAGAATACTAGAAAATCTCCCTATACCGAGTTTTATGCCCAAATCTGAATACTTCTAAAGCAATAAGGAAAAATAGAAAATAAAATTGTAACTTTGACACCCTGTATCTCGCAAGCTATCAACTTTTGGACTAAGGTATGTTTAGATTAATTCACATATTTTGGTCTATAGTATCTCCAGTTTCAAGATTTCTAAACCTTTCGCAGGCACCCTGTATATTCCACTATACTATATTCGCGCCTCCGAAACATTATCCAAAATAAAGTGGGATACCGTAGCGACATCTGTATGAGAATTTGTCACAGCTTTGTTTCTCATGTTCGCGATAATTTGAAGTCTTCTCGAAAACGTTAATGTCTCGTAGATGGCGCTGAAGCTGTATGCTCATATATGGTTAGTTGGCTGCAGCGCCATCTATGAGAGACTAACGTTTTCAAAGTAGGTTCCTAAATAATATAGTATTAGGGTGACTTTCTTCAGATGCGATGCGTTAATCAATGCTATAACACAAACACTACAAGTATTACGTTCAAACTTTCTTAGTTTAGTGACACAATACAAATGTAATTGATCAATAGTATTTCTGCATATAACAGAACCTTCAGCAATTACTTCTGCTGCACAATTACCGGTACTGCAAGTGCAGAACGAATTTTTACAATTGTATAACTTGTAGTGTTTGTATTACAGGGCTCTAATCGTGGAAGGTGTTATTAATATCTTCGCCGACGCATCTAAGAAAAGCGATGCAAATAGCTGAAAAGTATACTTCATTTTGATATGTTTGTGTGGAATTAGCTGGCATAACTCTAACTGCAAAATGGATCACCTACAGAAGTAGAGGGTGTTCCAAAATTCAGGAAAAAAATGAATTAAAAGCTATTTCTTCCTGTTTGATTCTTTCATTGACTCATAAAGTATAGAGGAATTAGCTGGCACATATGCGCTGTTTTATCTAGGTTTTTCATGTCGATTCTGCATAAATATGACTGTATTTCGTTGATGCATGGTAGGATTTCCTCCTTCAGCTTTGCTTTATCCAAAATTGTCCGCAGCAGAAAATAACTGTAGCCTGACAACCTTTGCTCCTTTGTCATATGAATCGGAGCCATGAGTTCCATTTTGATAGAATATACCTACAAAGTTTTCAAATAGATACAGGGTATCATATCTCGTGAATCTGGCTGCCTTTTCCTTAGAACATTGTTTAGTTATCTTAGTGATGCAGTATTTTATTATTACTTTTTATTTTATTTTGATGTAATGATAGAAAGAATGTCCCTTCATAGTTTCAAGAATATTTTCGAAATGATGGCTACCGCCAACTACTAATGAGGTGCGTATTGGAGTGTGCTAATGTGTCATCAGAATCTAAGCAGTGACAGTAGGTATCATGCAAGAGAGAAGATATGGTATAGATACAGATAGATATAAAGATAAGAGAACCAAATTTGTCTGACGGCTTGAGTTCAATGTGTACGAGAGAGAAGTTTGTATCGACACAAATGTTACAAAAAGATAGAAGCCGCCTGTATACGAAATGTTAAATAAAAAGTATAAATATAAATAAAGTGAAGAGAATGTGGCCCCAACAACAGAGATATGATGATCTGGTTTATCGTGGCTTCCCAAGTACATTGAATTATTCTATATCCTGCATTCATCACGAGAGCAGTCGAACCAATATATCCATGTAATCAATCATCCGGACCACCCGATGAAATATTAACAAGCCAAAAATGACAAAGCAGTTTCGCAGATTACATCGATTAGGTACAGGTAGCGATTGATGTCAGGTGTCATCCGTGAGAATGAGATCCGTTGACGGAAAAGGATACAATTTATTAATTAGCAACAGCTACTCCTCGGGAATTCCAAAAATTGTTGGTCCGCTTCTTTTGTGGATTGGTTGAATATAGTTTAGTATCTTCTCACGAAGATTTTAGATATTGGCACAACCTAATGAATTTTTTACTTCCCACGTCAAGCGTCGGGGAAGTATTGTAATTGCGAAAAAGTTCGAAAATGAGATATTGTTACTACTATGCCAAGGACGCAAAAACTTTGTAGTTTAAAAAAAATGGTCAAATGGCTGCAGAGAAATGCCTAAAATTGAAAGAAGTGAAAGTCGCTCAAACTTTTTTGACGTTTCAGAGGATTCTGATCATTTTTTGGAAAACATTTTAGAGGTAAAAAAACCTGGAGGTGGGGGCATATATTTCTCCGCACATTAGCACTTAAAACTTAAAAAAATATTCGTAGCAGACGGAACGCGTACCGCCGGCCTTGGTGAGTGTTTTGTTGTTCTCGTATTTGTACCGCGCCACAGCATAGTGTTTTCTATGCTCTGACCGAGCTTTCACGTCTGGCAGGGTTAGGTGTCGCGGAGAGGCTACTTTTACAGATGTACTAGCGGTAGGGCAGAGAAAGAATGTTTATTGAGCGGCTTGACTTTTTTCCTATAGGTCTATTTTGTGCTGAACATAATCTTTTATGAAATGTTACCGGAGTCGCGTGGAAAGTACAGAGTCAACCTACTTGACGCCATTTTTTGTGTTAATCCTATTTTTGAACTGTCTGTGGGAAGGCATCTTTTAGTAGGTTGTATCGCATTCTCGAAGTTCTTGGAACAAAAGTGTAGTTAGTTTTTGATGTACACAGCTTGACTGAGTTAAGCTTGTCTCGTTAGTCTGATAGGTCTAGGAACTGGCAGCAGCATGAAGGGAAGTCCAGAAGAATAGTTTCGACGGCAAAGCTCAACATCATCAAACAGTTTTATGTCTATTACTTCTAGCTTAGAAACTATCTCAAATTTCGAAATTACTGAAAATTCTAAATTTCACCAACTTGGTAAAGATTCTGTAATTTTACCTGGAACAACAAAATCTACAATTTTTACATTAAATTTATCTCAAGTGATTCATGTTAAAATAAAATCTTCCACATACTATTTTTCAGAAACGTGGAGGTGAGTCTGGATTATTTCCATTAGAATGATTCAATTACTTTTAACATTTACGCAAACCATTGTGTACACATTATTGTGGGAGCATTTATGTTTATAAAAATAAATCGTTTGCGCTTTTCACGCGTTTTCAAACTACTCGTAAAATGATCGGTGAAATACTGCCATTTTCACGTCATTACGTGTAAATATAATAGTACGGTAATAATTGTTTTATAATTGAATCGGTACAAAAACCACTTAAGTCCATTTTTTTACCAATGTGCTTTTTTTATTGATAACGCTTCATCAAAGGTAGATGCGTATTCTAGGAAATACTTTTTGTAAGTCATTACATTCCTCCAAATAACATCACGTAAAACATCGTGAGTCCGGGACTTTCAAAAACAACACCCTATAATGTTTTATTTTTATAGTTATGTTATACACTGTGTTAATTAAGTGTGTACCATAAATTTTACAGACGATTCTTTGAGTAATTTTAAAACAAATAGTTCATATAAGGTGTTAAATTAAAAAAAATGGTTCTTCGTAACTTTCTTAAATATCCTTTACATAATTTTGTTGTAATTTTGCGGTGGTATTTATAACATTAAGCAGCTAATTTAACATCAACTTGATTAAATTTATGTATTCCAGTGGCGTCTCGTCCGCGATCTGAACGAATATTTGAGACAAAAAAATGTACGCCACTGATTTTTAGGTTCCTCGGATTAAGCAAATAGAGATACAATTTCTTGTCTCTTGAATTTATTTCGTATCTTGCTTAGTTTTCGATAAAAAAATTCCACTTAATTGTATATTCCTGGACAACACAAGGAGTATGGGGAAATGTTTCTTTTGGACATTATTTTTTCTCTAAACTTTTATTACTAATTATGTACTAACAACAAATACTAAATAACTTTAACATCTAGATCAATAAATTTCACTAAATTAAGTGTTGAAAATGGAAAATTCAAGACAAAAAAGTTGTATTTCTATTTGCTTAATCCAAAGAACATAATAAAAGTTACAGAAGTCAGTGGCGAATACTTTTTTGTCACAAATATTCGTTCAGATCCAGTTCGACCTAACTGGACTAGCTAAATTTAATCAAGTTAGTGAAAGATTAGCTCCTTAATGCCATAAATACCACCGCCAAATTACAAGCAAATTAGTTAAAGGATATTTAATAAATTACGAATAACCGTTTTTTTTTTAAATTGTATCCCTGTATCTTGAGAACGAATAATTTGCGGACATATGTTTATATTGACTTTTGTTTCAAAATTACTGAAAGAATATTAAATTAATGGTACATACTCAATTAACTCCCTGTATGTGCCAAAATATCAATTTTAAATCCACTAATTACAAAAATAAGATTACACGCCTTATCCGTTTTGTCCGAAGCCACTTGTTTGAGGGTTTTCTTGTTTCCTTCCAAAACCATATCTCCATTCTCCTTATTTGTATGAACGAGGAGGTTCTTTAAATACTTATATGCTAAATATTTTGAGTTTGAACTGTTCATATAGCTAGTATAAAGACGAATTTATACGCAAAACACTTGCAATGTCAATTTTTTCGTTGAAAAAGTACATTTTAATGCGTGGTAGTCACATAAGCACGTGGGTCCCTCTGTTCTTCTACAGCCAATTGCCGATTATTGAATAAAGTTTAACGAACAAGTCTATGCATTTTTACACGATGGTCAATTCATGGTTCATGTCCTTTAAAAATATTAGAACATGAAAAGTTAAACCATGTGGCGTGTTAATAAGTCAATATTTAAGCGTAATTTTCAATAATAAGCAATGAAAAATACGATTATTGTGATTCTGTTGCCTAAGTTATATACCACTAGCCTTATTTCCTACTAAAACAAGATATGACTATAACAGTTTCACTGGCTTTTATCGGAATTATTGATAATGATCTGTGAAGATTATTAGAAATGTCAACCTTGTAGAAGTCAAATATTACGTATACGTCCAAAAAAGTACCTTAAAACTTTTTATTTGACAGTGGCATAATTTTTATTGTCTCCTGAAAACATAAAATTTTGCGAGTTGCGAGGTTTTTGCACTGACCGATACAACTGAAGTTTGCAATATCTCTCCTCAAATTGATTTAATCCACGGCTTCCTTCCTCTCTTTCTTCTTCCTTTCTTCTCCCTGACTTAATCAGCTATCAGGGCAACTGGTTTTGGCACACCTATACAAGACTTTAACCATTGGGAGCGTTCAGCCAACGTAAAGTGGTCAAGCGGTGCAGCGCTTTTAAGCTGAATAGCAGTAGCCAAAACCGACAAAATTTCAACTTAATGATTAGATAGTTCCTAGTGTGCAAATAGCTCATTCCGCGTTTGCTCGCTATGAGCGCTGTGAGCGCCACCAAAAGCGTCATCTGTGGAGAAATGAGTCAGTGACACGTCACACTCACTGACCAAGTTGCAAATCAGGTCCCCAGCATGCTCTGAGAAGATCTGACGAAAGAAAACTCAGAATTGCTTGAGTAGCAAGATCGCATCTGAATGATTTTATGGTGATTGTGTGTATTGGTCTGCATGTGTATTGAATCAGTGATATTTACTATTTGAGAAAATTATTACTGAATATGCTGCCCGCGAAGTATATCTATTAGCTATACCAGACGGGTTATTTGTGTTGTCCTTTCTGAAGCGAGGTTATGTTCAAATTTATAAATTACAATTTTCCCTGTTTTTGGGCGTTTTCAAAATCTTCGAGAAGCCTTATGGGAAATCCCTACCGCTCCCACGTTTTGTCTAATTAAGCCACATCACATAAAAATCAGGAATGAAGCATCACACACAAACATTTTTCAGTGCCTCACACCTAGGCGTTGATTTGTATTTTCTACCTGACATCGCAAAATAAATTTGTAGGAAATTTAAATGAATGGAAATAAAAAATAATGTCAAATGTAATAATCTTTTCACCTTTCATACATATTCCTGACGTAGCCTATGTAATTTCCAGGATGAAGCATACATCTCCAGTAAGTGTATTTAAGACAAGAAACTAAGGGAATTATCAACAACACAGATTATATTATTAGCACACAAATCCTCTCTATGGACAGCTTAAACCTCCACTAATGCCATCTCTGAAGCAAACGTCACATTACATCAGAGCCAAACGTTGATAGCTGAAGCGGTTGCAGAAAGAGTCCAGATCAGGAGAACAACACTTAGTTCTAAGTTGACATCTTGCAGAAAAACCTACGTAACGTCACAAAAAAACAATATAATTATAGAAAACTGGCATTATTTCACTTTTCAAGATACGTAATACCCCTGCGGATCCTTTTCAGCCAGTATATCTGATATTTCTGCAATATAACGTATTATCTCTCATGACCGAACTATAAAGCATTCTACAATGTAATAGAGAGTCGTTGCTATGAAACATAGATACATAAAATCAGAAATAGGATTTCAATAAAAGCTCAAAGCTTATAAATTGGATCGGATAAATTTTAGTTCAAACGATTCAGTTTAAAACGCATTAAAGTTTTTATTGGGCATTATATAAAATAATACAATCAATGTAGAAAACACGTAAAATTATCATCGACCCAAGATAGATACGATTCAAAAGTCCCCTCTTACGAGTGATCTTTTGTGTTCTTATAAATAAGCACCGACCCCTAACCTGTTACCTGTAAACAAACCGAATTTACACCTACTCGTAAGCTACAATATGAACTCACATGATACATAAGTGTGTTCTACAAAATTCGTTTAACAACTGCCTCTGGCATTTGACATCCTATAGGTTGTCAATTATATAAATCAGAAATAAAGAAGCAACGATTCCACAGTTGTTTTAATTCCCACAACAAACCGCATTACGTTACCATGCAAACAGATTGCTATAATAATGAGTCATCTTTTGTTTCTTATAAATAACCCCCGCCACTAACATGCTATCTGACAACTAACTTACAATATACCTAACCTATAATTTGACTACACATGACTAGAACTCAAAAATACCAATATTGACACACTAACTGTGTGTAACCTACCAAACTATACAAGGTACTACAATAATCTCTTTTATTAGTACCTCTAGGATTTAACTAAAAAGAATAAATTTCTGCCTGAAACAGAGTGCTATGAAATTCACTTAAGTACTGCCTCTAACATTTGGCATTTTTAAGGTTGAATATGAATTTGTTTAATTCAGCTAAATTCTAATTTCTGAATCTGTTCAGCCGGTATGGCCGCTCCTTTTTGTTAAGATATTGAGGATAGCAGAAGAAAATGTACTTCAACTTAGAATTCTCTATTAATTGGCAATGGAATCGAATATTTCATCAATAAACGAAACTAATTTATCTTAGGAACACCCTATATAGTATATAGTACATGGGAAGATAAACATGGACATGAGAACATTCAACAGCATTTACGACGGATCCTATTCATATTATAGCCTCCCAATATAGCTTCTAGCGATGCTTCTAGCTATAGACTTGCTGGGTTGAGTGTCAGCAGAGTATGAAATAAAAGAAGCTCAATTTTTGCAGTTTTGTCTAGAGACCAGTAACGTCATCTTCTCCCTCTTTTCCCGCTAACGTTTAATTGTCTTCACTTGAAATGACAATTAAATGGTTTTCTTTATCCGGGCTAATAATCTGCCCCTATTTAGATCTTTTCATGCCATCTGCAAAACGAGTCTATAAAATTAACTTTCATTAGACATTCTCTTTGCTTGAATCACAGACCTGAGGACTAGAATGAAGTACTACTACGTTTTCCTATTTCAGAACATGATGCCGCTTGAAAAAAAAAACAAATACAGCCACCCTCATATTATCGCATATCTTTTTGGCTTTTAAAGAAATATATTAGGAATTAAGAATCAGATGGTACAATCTCTTCCTAAGAGTTTACAACCCTCAAACCATGCTATAGAGATACGCGTTGCAGTAGTTCCGGCAAATATCGGCCAAAAAAAGCATTTCACTATTCCTCAGGCATTCACGGCGTGTGCGTAAGTAGATTGCACGAGCTAAAATTAGAATTGATGATTAATGTCGAATTAGAATTTATAGGAAATACATAATTTTCATGTATATTGCATGTATTATCTATACGAAGAGGGGTGTGGGTATCATACCGAATGGACTTAATTGCATAAGGGACAATTATTTAAAGCAAAATTGCCGCGAATGCATGCAATTTAGAAAATTAGTTTCTAGTAGCATAAAATGGGAAAACTATTTTGTAGGTACACATAATTTATGGCTTTTGGAAACAGTTCAGCTGCGATGTCTTGACTTCCCACACAGCGCTGTCATCAATTCATAAAGCATTACGTTTGACATAAACAAGCTACAAATAATATAACAAAAAAATTAAATGGATCAAGTTAGCCAAAAGACTCATAAAATTAGTCCAAACTTCATAGTCACCACCCTTTGATAACGCTAATGCTAGTTTCTTCCCTGCCCCGACTGTCAAGCATCTGGCAACGGTGCTGAACCACACCAGCCTACCATGTCATATGCGCCAGCCACGGTTCTAAAACTCGAGATCGAGGTCGCCGGCAATGTACTAAGATGCACAGAATCAGTCACATGAAGGTTGGTAATGTCCCCACCGACCGCATGTTGCGTCTGTAAATATTTCTCTAAGTTTTAAGAGCAAGTGTACAGGGGAATTTATAATGTGTGAAACATGTATTAATAGGTTGGTATGTAAATTTGCCGGGACTAGAAGCGTATCAATATATTGCCACCAAAAAATGAGATATACCGTCCCTCACTTCCTACAACCCCAACCAGCAGCTATTAATCCCTACAAAAAAATTTTTTTGAAAATGACCATGACGCTCTGAAACGTCGAAAAAACGAATTTTGAGAGATTGTTCTTTTTATCGTGTTTTGCTTTTCACCTGGCCGCCACTGGACTGATTTTCAAAAACTACTGGTTCGTCCATGACATAGTAGTTATTTCGTGTGAACATTGAATCAAAATCCGAGGTACTTTCCAAGCTATACGATTGCGATTACAATATTTCCTCGGTTGTAGACGTAAAATGAATGTAAAAAACGTATTGAGGAGTTATTAAAGTATTTTGAGTCATCAAAATTTCTCCCGGAATGTGTGGCGAAGTATAATAATCAGAACAAAATTAAATCATATTTCTGCAACACCATGAAATATGCCAAACCTGACCCCAGGGGACTATTTTAACAAACATATTTATAAATTCCCGCTACAGCAACTAGCATTTTCGTTTTCTGGTACATCTAGTTGATTATGTGTGGTGTCTGCGTTCCAAACTCAATAAAGCTTGGACAGTTTAATCCCTGATTTTAACCACCAGGGAAACCAGTGAACGATTAAATGGAAATAGGCGGCTGTGGGTTTTCGATTACTCCTATCGACGCGCGTCCTTGATTGACGAAAAATAATATTTGCCCGAAATGCTGGCTAGGTGATTTAGGTACTGATTTGTTTTGAGAAAGACCAGATGATTTTGATGCATGAACTTTTACATAGAGAATTCCAGTTTTTACTTTCACGCGAGATGACGAGAAGGAGCATGTATTGCGAAAAATATCAAAATCCAAATAATATATCTTTTGTATGTAATACGACATTCACATCACACTAAAGCATGTCACCCATTTCCATCTGTCGGTCTGTTGTATATGACCGATAATCCTTGGTCCCTATATAATCTGTAAATTACTACCGAATTTTATTGAAGTCACTACACAAGGACGGAAAAGCTTTATCCTCTGGGTATTGAAAATCGGTCTGAGCGGAAAACGCCAGATTGTAGATCCTCCCCAAACTTAATTTTCGATGTTTTCTACGAGCTTCTATTCAACTTGACCTGTTTGATTGTAACATATCTTAGTAGATTAGTATGTGTAGAACGAATCACGGAACTGAATTTTGAGCCAATTAACCTTAACTAATTTAGATGAAATTTTGTACACAGGTTTGGTTCGCGTGAAAATACATAATAAATTAACTACCGCCATTATGAATCCAATATGGCGAATAATATGGGTATCTAATGAAGTGGCTTGATGAAAGAAACACAATAAGTAAAATGACGTCATTCTGATTCGAATATGGCGGCTGCCGCAAAATGGCTATTTACATTTTTCGTCACCACTACGACATGGAAATCATATGAAAGGGTTTGAAATGAAAGGGCCTGCCGAAAGAAACGCAATAAGCAAAGTGGCGACCACACTTAAATAGCGTTTGTAACTACTATAGTCATCCTTTTGATGTGGTATCAAATTGAAATGCTTTATGAGAGAAACATCTCAGGCAACGTGATGTCATTCTCAATCGGCGGTCACCGCAAAATCTTACAATTTATAATTTCCATAGTCCCCTATAATAAGGATATAACCAAATGGAAGTGATTTTTCTCGGAACTCTTGACTGGTTTATAGGACTGACAATTACAAAGCCTTTGAAACGGAAAATGTACAATACTAGTTTTTTTTTCGTAGAGGAGAATGACCAGCCAACCGCCTATGTAAATGGAATTTTGTATTCGAGGCTTTTCAAACTGAAATTTCTTCCAAATAAAGGGACTTACTTTTTTAGTTTTATTGAAGTAAATTGGTTTCAAATATTAATTTGTTATGTGTTTTTTATACAGAAAAAGGAGGGTACCGTGTATACAGGGTGACTTCGAAGTTGAGTCATTTATTTTAACAGTGAGTAGATCTGATCAAAAGAAATGTTTTTTCCTTTAACATTTTTGTGGTAAAATTAAAGTATCAAAGTTATAGCCCTTTAGAAGTTTGAGTACCGGCCTGTCTCAATAATAATATTATGTGCTCGTGTTTGGCAACAACGGATATAATCCGCCTTATCGGTTCATCGCATCGGAAACAAAAAAGCGAAAGAATTTGAAACGCTTATCACGATGTTTCTACTACAATTTTATTCAGTTGTATTCAGTCAATCTGTCAGTCGGTAACGCGTGAGTGAATAGTGATGTTTGTTGCGTGGCTCAAACGAAATAAAAAATGGCACATGTTTACGCAAATGCTAAACTTGTGGACATGTATTTACGGGGGGGGGGAGTCTTTACAAAATGCTGCCGCGGCATTCACGGATTTATGCCGATCGGTTTCCCAATCGAGTGCAACCAACCCCTCGTGCCTTTGTTAATGTAGTACAAAGGGCTCGTGAATCAGGTAACAAAGGGGAGGGCATGCCGGTGCTCCAAGACCGCACGATCAAATACCGGTGCGTAACATTTTTTTTAATTTTTTTTTTATTTTTACACTCATATTTCTACAATCATTATCTGAAAATTAATGACTCAACTTCAAAGTCACCCTGTATATTTATAATTTTTTATCACATGTAGGTAAAGTGTGGAAGTATTTATGTGTAGGTGTTGATTTAAATAATTATGTATTAGTAAACAGTTTTATTGGGTTTTCTCTTTCAAATAGTAGGCACTTTCCACTAAATGCTTCAAACATATCCTTGCAGTTTGTACATTAAATTTGTGTTGCTAATAACACATCGTTCGTAAACTTGCTTGTTCTTTAGAAAAGTGAAGAAACGCCAATTTGAAACGTCTTTGCTTTTCTTATTGTTGTTAGATAGTTAAATGTTTAATTCTCTATTTTTGGATTATATTTTACTCAGAGACTTATTTGAAACACACCAGATCACAAACTAACGAAACTAATCACAAATTATGGGCTAAGGCGCTTTACAAAACTGTACGATTGTCAACCGTCTCTGGAAATTTTTGTCACCGAGTGATGCCTCGCGTGCGAAAGAGATAGACTGTTCGCATGCTCCTGGGTTTATCTTCTTGAGTAATAGTATCATGCACTAATTTAGGGGGGGGGGGGTGTAGGATTTGCTACTCTTCTTAATCCGCCATTGCTTCCATGCAGAGTTGATAATTATTTAATAGGGGGTGATTAGTGAACTTTAGGCATGGCTAACTAGATTTCTCAAGCACTTTTCGAGTGTCCAATAAGAATTTTGGAGTATCAATAAGCAATACTTTTTACTGGATTGCGTTTGTTCTTGGAGGGAGTAGAAAATACCTACTTTTAACATTGTCCTTTTAGTGTTTGCATGGAAAGTACAGAATAAACCTCCTCAAGCCAATCCGGTGAATTATCATCAGTGTAATACAGTCCAGATTCGCTCCTTACTCCTTATCGCTTAAACGTTTTTCCTAACCCAAAGTCAATAGTACTGTTGATTTCACTTTAAGTGCTGATGTATCAAGTTGATTACCTTAATGAGAGCTACTGTCTTTGAAATATTTTGAGCTTAATCAATGGTCCTCCTATACCTTCAACATTAACGAGTTATTTTTATCAACCTTCTCTCAGTCGCTTACAGCGATGATGATACGAAAGTTTCAGCTTTCTTTGAGCTTCTACAAAAGAATGTTGGCTGTTAGAACTAAGGAATGATTAATGATTTTTTGATATTACCTAACATACAGCACTGCAAACTGTGAGACGCAGTCTGTTAGCAAAGTAGTAGTAAATAGCTATTATAAAGGGCATGATTAAACTTTTTGATATTACCATTGTCAAATCAATTCCTTTGCTAGCTTAGGCAGAAGTTGTTTTATACAGGATAGCCCAACGAAAAGGTCGCACCCCCATTTGTGGCTCTGAAGATATATTTTGGACACGACAATTTTGATTTTTACATCTATAGCCGTACAATGTAGTGTGATCGAAAAATAAGATAATGCGTTACACTTTAGAAACTCCCATTTTTTTAATTTTTAGATTTTTCTATAATAAAGCTTATACCTATCTTCAATCGTTGTGAAGCTATTTGAGTCATAGAAGAACTTTGTCTTTCATTTAAAATTGTTAACTTACCTACCTAGTTGTCATAAATATTGAACAGTGACTTATTTAATTCAAGAAAGGGTGGAAATAACAAAACAGTACTTCCAAAATGGAAGCATTGCAAGAGCTACTGCCTGATTGTTAACACAATGTTACCATGCCAAGGACGCGAATGCCTTGTAGTTTTTTAAAATCGGTCTAGTGGTGGCAGAGAAATAGGCCTAGAACGAAAAAGGTAAGAATTGCTAAAACTTCTTTTTTTGACTAAGTGAGGTTTGTAAAGGGATGGGGCGGGTTTATGTAACTTTTCACTTTTGATGTTGGAACATTTATTATATGCTCCCAGCATTTGCAACTCTACGCACCTATTAGACATATTTCACACATCCTAGATATATCTGTCAATTAGACCTGAAAACTTAAAAAAACATTCTCGGGAGACGAATACCGTGATGAGAAGTTTGGTAAAGAATCACGCTTGTTTCTGCAACGGCATATAGTCTAAGATCCGAACTAAAATCGTCTTCCACCGGTGTGTCAACCAGACGAAAATTACATTTTATCAAGTGAAATAAGTTTTTGAACATACTTTGATCAGGCAACCCGTTAACAAATCCTCACTATTCACCTCTGTCCTGCTGTTTGCTTCCAGCTATAGTATACAACTGACAGGGTAGACCTCCAATAATGCCATCTCTGGAGCAGATGTTACATTACATCAGAGCAACCCATTGATAATTGAAGCGCCATGATGTTCAGGCAACACATACAGCTACAAAACGAGTGTACATGAAGTGGACAACAGCTAATTCCTAGTTGACATCTTGCAGGAAAACCTACATAATGCCACAAAAAAAACTATATAATATCAAAAAAAAACATAATGTTACTTTTCAGGATAGGTAATACCACTGCCATATGATTGATACGCGCGGTACGCCCCTGCGTTCTCAGCACCAAGCAGTCTGCTAAAAATCGCTAACCCTGGCCCTAGAACCAACTGCCGTTTGCTGCCGTGAGGGGGGTTGAGGAAATCGTTTTGATCGTCGGACGGCCCTACTATTCTTAGTATTTATACCTTGATAACTGTTAGTTGCGATGAGCATTTAATTAAAGAAAGTACATGCAGTCTGCATGTGCATAATACACCATTCAGTCATGAAGCTACGAAGCCATGAAGCCATGATGTCGTAATTTTGCTAATGGAAACTGAAGGACCGTAGCGGGATCATTCATTTGTCTTTTGGCTATGAATTCAGGATTTAGTTCGGGATAAGTTCTGAAATAAGTTCAATTAAGCACTACAATAAAATGTTTCGGACGAGTCAAATATTGTTCTAATGAACCACTGAAAATGCAATATGGCAATTCTCATTTTGAGGTAGTAGAATAAAAAAAGCTCCGATTGCAGAAAGATCGAGCTTATAATGAGTATCTCCCGATTTCGCAAGGATTCCTACCTAGCCACGTGTGAGCTTCCAAATGCCTGTATTGTCCTTTTAAAAACGATCAACGCATTAAAAGTACTTTAAGTGATTTTTAAGTATTTGCCTTAATGTATTTTCTTTAAAAATTAAACATACCTCAATGCCACAGTATACGGGAATTCCGAAAATCCTACCCATACCGATCTTACCTGTCTTTGACGGATCATAGAAAAATGTGTCATCTCTTTGATAATATGTTACATTTACAGTTTGAGGTAGTGCTAATTACTTCTTTATACAAATGTTAAGTGTGAGTGGAATAGGAAATCCATAGGCGAGCTAGCATCGCCTCATGAGGAGGGGTTTGTTGATGAAGAATCAAAATCAAATTTTTCTTCATAATGTCATAAAGGTTTAACTCAGGCGCGTATCCAGTTTCTGTATATGGTACATAGGAACATATTATTATTTATGCATATTGTAGTATCTTGTAAATATCTACTATCTCTGGAACTATGAACATTTTTGGTAAGTAAGCATACCAGAAGTATTTTATAGACAAAACAATACAGGCAGCAAAGTTCGTTTACTTCCTTTTTTGAATTTTGACGCCAACATATTTATTTTACGTTTACAATTCCAAAGGATATCATTGATCAATTTATTTAACAAAAATAGTTAGTTTTTCACGTCGTCAAATATTCCATATTCATTACATTTCCTAAGCATAAAAGTAGTAAATCAATTTATCAAAGCCAAAAAGCAGCAGCTTTCAAACTATACTGCTTTTATTCTCTTTATGATATGCCCTTTCACCTTTTAATAACCTATTAACGTGTTTACTTATATAGGTCTTTTATGTAATAATTAGTTGAATTTATCGTTATAAATAATTGCCTTTGCTTCGGAATAATAGTTTTAAACAATATTCTTCGTTTAACTTAACGTATGACCACTCATGCTGTTTTTAGTTTATTTATATATTTATTTTCATTGAATGTAATTATTAAATGCAATCATATAATTTGAAGACACAAGTGGATAAAGGTGTCATGTAACAAAGTCATCTAATGGAGAAAATTTACTTTAAACATTTTGTATAGGGACTTTTTATTTTATCGACATTTTAAATATTTAGTTTAATTAGTTTGTTATCATCTTTTGTCTTTGCAACGAAGTAACCACAGAGTGAAATAATCACTCCTTAAGGTTAGATTAACCCAAAAAAGCAATTTTAAAAAAATGTTACATGACTCTTTTATCCATTTGTGGCTTTAATTATTGAATCAAATTATTGTATGTTGAAAAGGTTTAGGGTTGAGGTTACTGCATTTTTCCTTTGAACAAATAATATAAGAAGATTATGGTAACTACGGAAGAAAAGCAGTAAGTCATGTCGAGCTTGCAACCTAGAAAGAACGAAACTAGGTTTTCATACATTCATATCAAATACCTCTTACTTGTATCAAGAAGCTATATAAAAACTACTAACAATACTCAAAACAAAACACCACTCTAACAGTCATCTGGGTCTAGGGGAGGGGGTTCAGTACCCCTCTGCCCCCATGCTTTGCTACGCATATGAATATGGGTACGGCTAACAAAATGTTTCAAGAGATTGACTTTGATGACCTTATATGCGCTTTATTGTGTAAATAGTTGTGTTGCTAACCAAACCAAATAGGAGTAAGAACTAATCTTAAAGTATTCATGTCATCTGACATATCTTTCAAAACATTCTACTTACATCCTTATACTTTTACGAGCTAAACAACAGGTTGCTGTCAAGAACGTCCTTAATAAAAAAGTATATAAATGTCAATCGTGTCTTGCATATTTACATTAATCATATGATTTTTCAGCGCCTTGCAGTTATTATTTATCTGTAATGCAGATTTCCCATAGTGAGTTATTGTGATAGCTGTGATAAAGCTATAAATATAAACATTCTTTGTACTATGAGGTCAAATAATTTAGTTCCCTGATGTACGTAATTTTTTACGTATTGAAACAATCGTAAAGAATTAAAATAATATTGGATCCAAAAAAGAGCCTTGTGGGACATCTGAATCAACAGCTGATAATTCGAATAATGATAAGCAATGTCTACAACTATTTAAGAAATGCGTGCAATTAAAAATACATACAGGGTGCTTCAAATTCGCCCCTCACTATTAGTATCTCGGAAACTGTAAGAGACATGAAGTCGCCTAAATAGGCTCAAAATTGCGTATTTAGGTAATCTACAAAATGCCGCTTAGGAAGTTTCGAAATTCAAAGTACTTCCGGAGACAGTCGGAAAAAAGGCTTCATTTGTACTGGGATTTCAAAATAACTTAAAGACTGGAAGGTCCATTTAAACGTTAAAGATTCCAATATAGCCTCTATATGAAAAAACGAAGTTGGTGATGGAGGTCAAAAAAAAATCGAATTGAAAATTCGACTAAGCTGTATCTTATATAGGAGAATAAGTAACAAAGACAACATGCAATTTGTTGTGAAATCTCATCTCAAATAAACTCAGGAAAATTTAAAGCGATTTTGGAATAAATCTAGTATGCGAAACAAATGGCAATCTGATAATTTCAAGGCCTACCTAGAAAATTCTGCTTTTTTTGATTTAAATAAAATTTCGCAATGCTAATGTACGATGTATGTACATTTTTGAAATAAGAATTATAAACTCTATTCATCTGTACAAAGGTCCAATATGAAAAAATAAAGTTGATGCTGGAGGACAAGAGACGGACGGCTTATTGAAATTCTAATTATGTCATCTTGTAGAGGAGAAAAAGGGTCAATTTTAAGGTGAAATTTCTCCCACTACAATTAAAGTCAAGAAAAAATAAAACAATTTTAGAAAAATTTTATAGTGGATGAAAATTTGGATTTAGTTTGGATTTAGGTACTTTAGCATAACGAAAAGTTCCGGATTCTACCGTAGGCAGGAACTGAAAAAACAAATTGAAAAACCTTTTGCTTTTTGGTTACGGTCCTGTAAATGTTATATATAGAAAGAAGTTGTCAAGACAATTTTGTAGCTCGATTAATAAGCTATTGAAGCTACGTTCGTTTACAAGATTATGACAATTTTCTAAGAGTTCATTATGCCACGCGTAAATGCTCGTATGCGAGGATCTTATTTAAAAATTAGTTTTTTGAGCCATTTACCGTGCCATTTTAGGCCATAAATCTGTTCAATATCAACATGGAGAAAGACACATGTATATTTTTATTTTTTCATTTGCTGTAGAATAATTCTACTGGAGAGCAGAAGTACCTACTTTCGAGAAAAGAAGATACAGCACAACAAGGATCGACTTTTTTTAGTCATTATTTTCAAGCAAATTTTCTTGACATTATTTAATCATGTTTTGATTAGAAGTAAATATAAAACCTCAATATTCCCAGCATGAGAAGTTGAGAGTATACTCCACTGAAGGTATTAAACAGTTTTTCTTTACACGTTGCATTATTTAAATATTTATACCTCATTGAAAAGTACAAAAAATAACAATTTTTTGTAAAAATCGTAATTTTTTTTATTATCAGTTTCGGGTAATAATTTGATAATACTGAAAATATTGTGCTTTTTCAGATTGCAATGTTGCACAGGTAAAAGTAAAAAGAATCCCAGAAAAAATCGTGTGTATTGAAGTCAAAAACGATGCCCTCAATAATGCACTCCGGAATATTATACGTAATTACTCCTTTTGATAGCTAGCGGCTGTTAGATGCTTTGGTGCAGTGGTACACCGAAGATACTATGTTTAATTCTTGACAGCAGAAACTACTTTTGTCCCTTTTTTCAAGTTTTGTAGTGCAGCGTTAAAATATGAGCGAGTACTCGATCGAGTATCACTCTCGCTCACCACTCAACTGGCCAACAGTAACGCAAGCATTTGATGATTCAGATGCCGGTTTTGACTTAATGCGGCATAAATATATTTATCTAGGGTTTAGCATTGTCAAATTGCTCTGAAACGAGATCTTCGTCAAAATAATGTTATTCCAACACCCCTCTCCCCAACTCTTGACTCGGGTCCTGAAGAGCGAAATCGTTAAGCTGAAGCAACATTTTGATATACCAAACTGCCAACTTTGCGCAACAAGCACATTGACTCTTAAGTATACGAATTTAGGTAAAACAATAAAAAAAACGTAGCTTGTTTATCAAGCTACAAAATTGACTTCTACTTTTTTTTCAATATATAATATTTACAGGGCCGTAGCAATAAAAATCTAAAAGTTTCTCAAACAATTTTTTGTACCTGCCAATCGCAGGGTCTTGAACTTTTCGTTATGCTGAAGAAAACTATCTACTGTAGTTACCTAAATCCACATTGTCATCCAGTCTAGAATTTTTGCAAGGCTTTGTGAAAAAATTGTGTTCGCTTACCGGGCTCATAGTACAGGGTATTACAGGATAGTGTCAGTAAAATCTAACCGCAAGTTTAGCACGTAAACATATATATAAAAAACTTCATATAGACATTGGTTCAGTAATTCCTGGGTTCAATGATACGGAGTATTCAAAATTTTCGGGGTCAAAATTTGTTAGTCACTTCTAAATAAGTGTCGCTTTTTTGTTCGTTATGCTTGTCAAAAAATACCATTCCTATTATTATCTTCTTAATAACGATAAACAGAAGTTTCTCTTCCAAAAGTAATATGCCCAAAGATATAAAAAGATAATTTGTTGAACGTTGATTCCCTTAATCAACAGCAGGGCGGCTACATCAAATCAGATATTCATCCTACATAAGACATAAGTACTGATATGTTTTATATTAAGGTGCTTCCAAATTTTCCACATCCCACGTATTTCCGTTATTCTCAGATGTGTGTAGGCCTCTTCCGGATTATAATAATAAATGTACATCCATATTTGAGAAACATAATAAATTCATGGAATGAGACGAGGGATATTTCCGTTTACAAGTCATCAGGTAATTAACAAGTCACAAAGAAAGTATGAGAAGAAGAGGACTCGAAGCTTTGTTTAAGTCTTAAATAAGAATTAGATATCTTTTTGGCGTGCGTTATGAAATAATCTGAAAAATCTGAAGTTTTCTATAAGTTATCTGACTTTCAAATAATTCGAATATATGATTCTGATCTCAGTACGAACAATGCCAGGAAGCCATTTGTTTTGGGTTGTAAGCATTGAGAATACGATCTAGAACGAAAACGTAGCTGAAACTGTGCTACTTAAAATTTCTGTCATTCAACTTGTTCATTCCAAGGTTGAGCTTAGATCCAGCCTGGAGTACTACTGATATGTTTAGGAAGCTGCTCCATACAATCTTAAGCTTTGCCGTTGGGGAAATTGAAGAGCGGGGAGAAGGTGCACAGACTTTATTTGAAATTTTGTTTGACTTTTGAACATTTGGAGGCCATTCATCAATCTGGGGCCCTGGACGCAGGCCCCATGTGTGCTCCAGGGTAAAGACGATATAGACTTCATACTTGTAACAGTTTAGAAAAAATCTATCCGACTGAGAGGTGACAATTTCTTCTTAAGAGACATAGTTGTGTCCATTTTACACATAATCCTGAGATTACTATCACCTTATTAAAATTTGCTCAGCTTATTGTATTTTCTTTCCGTATTACAATGCCCTACAGTAAGGCTAGCTCAGCAGTTCTTTTTGAACTCTCAAGTGATCTAGACATTCAGTGATTTGACAGGCTCCTCTGTGTTTGGCTGTGTCACTTCACTTTCAGAACGAACGCAACTATACCCTATTCGTAGTCCATTTACCCCCGGCACAACAAAGATGCAGCGCGGCATACTGGCAGCTGCCTAAGCGTTGCAATAGCTATTGGTCATTTGGCCATAAAACTATGAACAAGTGCAGGATTCGACAGGATAGAACTCAGGCTCGGAATATCGCCGGCACGCCGAAGCCGACAGTTGCTATTCATATTCGGTGCATACATAGCGATAGCGTGTGTTCATACGTTAGCATGTCGTCTACGGGTACAGCAGATGAAACTGAGAATATTTCTCCCAATGCTTTCTTCAGCCATGCTTCCTCTTCAGTGATGTCTCCTCCTCGAAAACGTGACAAGAAGGGAGCATTTGAATAGTCAGGCAAAAGAAATTGATCTTAACGTTTATAAGAGCATCCTGAAATGAAAATTCATGACATTGAAAGACGTGAGGCGAACAAACAGGCTTATGCCCTAAGAATATAAAAAAAAATTGTCTCCACCACACAAGACGCTGCATTACACAAAGCTGTTGGTGACAGTTTGTATAACTTTGAACGGAATGCCATCAGACGCAAAGTTCATAAATTTTTTGAAAGGCAGGAACTTAGTTAGACAAAGTATTACAGGAGGTTGATCACTAAGACTTACCTACTGTCAAAAGGACCACATTCTATACTTTACTCAAAGAACTTCATTTTGAGTATGAAAAACGGGGCAGCAATACTATTTTTATGGACAGCCAAGAAATTATTTTATTGAGAAGAAATTATTTAAAATCAGGGCAGGAAGATTTATTACGACATATAAAACCTAAAGAATCGACTGACTCTACAATAAAGCCAGCAAAGACAAGCCTTCTTAGATGGACTAACCAATTCATCATTTGCTTAGCTATATCTGGTAGATTAGGAACCAACACCTGTTAGATATGCTGCTTGTATTATTATTAGCCTTCTTGAATACTATATGAAATAATTATTTCCAGGAAAAGGAAAACGATTTAATATCTGTCAAATAGGCAGTGAAGATGGCTTTGTGCCCACTGCCCTATGAGCATTTGAGTCATAGAAAACGACCGACTACCATGAAGAAATGGATGGGAGTTCATTTGAACGATGGTTTGAAGAAACTATCCCAAAGCTTGACGACAATGCCGAAAATTCCCACAATTTCCTCAAGAAAAGCAGGAATTCAACAATTGCTCCTATCAAAAGACATTAGTTTCAATGAAAATATGGTCAAAGCATCTAGCCAGGCAGCACAAATATAAATATAATCCTAATGTTATTGACGAAATCACTAAAAACCAAAATCAGATCGTTTGAAGGCTACCCCTTTATAACTGCTAATTAAATCCCATTGAAATGATTTGGGCAAATATAAAAAACTATGTGGCTTCAAACAATAGAACATACAAATTTTCTGACATGAAACATCTGTCTTATGGAGCTGAAACAGCAAAGAAAGATTGCATCCGACACGTTCAAGAGACAATCGATACAAAGATGTGGGATCTGGACAATATGATCGATATTCAAATTGGACCTGTAATAATTAATATTAACCATTCGGACGATGATTCAAGTACTTCCAGCAAAGACAGAAGTGTGAAAAGTATGTGCACTTCTTTCTATAAAAATAATCATTTATTTTGTTAGATTATTCCAAGACCATTGAGGAAAATACGGACCTGCACAATCTGGTTTTTGGGCATGTTGTGTTTTGTCTGGGCGTAAATGGACTACGAATGAGGTATTAACTTCGCCATAATATGGAAGGTTTAAAAATAAAATTGCTCTATTATTATTATATTTTTGTTGATGTGCAAATTTATTGTATTTTTTTAGTGGTACCTACCTTTTTCTTTTAAATTGTATTGTACTTTAATTGTTTTGTATTTTAGACAGTGACAAACTTTTTCTCTTTGTGACGTATGTACATTGCACTTGTAATTCTAACATAAATAAAGAAATAAAATGAGTGAAATGAAATGAAGTTAAACGCTTGACAAACGGACCTGTTCGGCTTGTACTTCTTTTTTGTAACTCCATTTTGTTCATGAAGAAATAGACGCTACAATCGTTATTATTCCTGAGTTATAGAGATTAAAAAACAATTGGTATGAAAAACATTGCCTCAGCATTACTGTCCTACGTAAGCAAGTTCATTAACGTACTCTGGTCTTTACGATTTGCCCTGAAGGCAAAGGAGAATAAATGCCACCTAGTGTCTTTGCTCCGTGTCGAAACTGCTTTTAATGCTTTGCCCTAGCAGTATAAATAAATGCTAAATATCCTAAAGTTGAAAGTTGGGAAACCCCTAAGACTTAAGTTCTCCCACCGCGCGCTACCACTGATCGCAGCCAGGATCTCATCCTGTTATAAATTTGTTAGAAAGTTGCACAGCACAGCACTGTCAGTTCAACGCAGCTCCGTGTCGCGTGTTGTGTTCCACACGAAACACGAAGATAAAAAAACCGCGACTCCGATAGCGCGCGAACGCGAAGCGGATCGCGATAAGCTTTTTTTGACTGTTTTCTCTGTTAAAATCGTCGTTTAAAATTTTCTGTGAGTCTGAAGGAAGAGAAGCTTGCCAAGAACCTGAAAGCACATGGTGAACTGAGTTAGTGACTTACTCCTGCATCAAAATCATCTACGACACAGACTCTTCAACTTTTCCTCATCTAGTGCTACGTGTCAATAGGTAGATAACTCATCCCGAAGGACTATCTAAGTCTAAGGCTTTGCATGAAATCTACAGTTGTTCCGGCCCTGAAGTAACTTGCCGACTAAAGCTGTCTGCCAGCGTTCACCCTCAAGACTTTAACAGAAAGTTGAAGACTCTGGAAGTGCATTTTGAGTAAACTTTGTACAACGTAAAGTGTGACCAGCTGTGTTTTTAACTGTGTTAGTGTGACATTGAAAATCAGCTTAAAGTAAAGTTATTCATGTTGATAATCCAACATCTCGCTACTACCTTTCACGACAATTGGATTTAGACTTGACAACTAGATTTCAACATACCTCAATATGGATATAGAAGAGTTCAGAACCAAAGGCAAAGAAATGGTGGACTACATCTGCCAATATATCACCAACCTGCCAAACCAAAGAGTGACACCTGATGTGGAGCCAGGTTATCTGAGACAGTTGCTTCCAAACGAAGCACCTGTGGAACCTGAAGATTGGGATGACATCATGAAAGATGTGGAGAAGAAGATTATGCCTGGTGTGACACATTGGCAGCATCCTGGTTTTCATGCATACTTCCCCAGTGGAAACTCCTTCCCGTCTATATTGGCTGATATGCTGTCAGATGCTATTGGATGTATTGGATTTTCATGGGTAAGTTCAACAATTTTCCCATACTTACGGGAATTTAAAATTTGGATATTTTCATCATATTTTGAGGAGGAATATTCTGTAAGGGCAAAGCAAAAAAGAACAGTAAGGGCGGACCTTTGAGAAAAAAAAACAGATTGTTCCAAATCTTAGACTTATTTTTCAGTTATATACTCCTGAATCTGTCAGCAAAATCAAGTAAATATCTAATCGTCATTCTAAAACTATTTTACTCGTCTTTTGTATTTCAAATTAGTATTCAGTCATTATGCTCGGAAAAAATGATTTGGTTTCTTGCATATTCTTATTTAAAAAGGGCGCCAATGTGCATGTTGTTAGGCCAAGAATTGTATAAAGAATTGTTAAAGACATTTTTAAGCCAGTTGTTCTCTCTCAGCATCGTGTTTTTGGTTCGATAAGACCAAAAAATGTTTGTGAACTTTTGTCCAAAGTTGGTAGTTTCAGAGATATAAGCATTTCAATATTTGAAAAACTACAAATTTTTGACCCCGAACGCAATATGAAAAGATTTTAATGTCGTCAAAGTTCCTAAATATTCCTCTAACAACTATTAACAAAATCTCAAAGTATTTTGAGGGTATTGTTATTGTCACCCTTTGTTTTCACGATTTAATTAAGAAGCAAGATACGTATATTCTGCGTGAGTGGGAGAGAGATGTAAATGGCTGCCGCCCCATGCTGCACCTTTTCTGTCGCGTTCCCGAAAAATATCTTGCATTTTAGTTAACAATTAAAATAAATCTTCAAGATTTCAATTTTTCCATATACTTTTTGGCTTACTATTTGAAAACTATTAACTTTGGAGAAGAGTTTTTTGTGCAAAGTGACCCAAGAAATATAAAAAATACTTGAAAATTATTGAAATGTGTCCAAAAAATTTGTTTAAGCAACTCTTGTCACAATATTCGGCCTGGCAAGACGCGCTCGAAATAGTTTTTCCTTGGATACGAATCAGAATATTTTCCTAAGATACTTCCTGGACTAATCGGGTGTAATCATAATCTTTTTAATTTCAATGTATATGGGAGGATATGGATGGGTGAATATATATAGGTGAAAAATTAAAGCTTCCGCCTTTTGTTGGGTACTTCGACAAAATTTAAGCAAGGAGGACTCTTTATGCTTTTTTTTATTCTCTCTAGCTTTCAATGGTCTTTGCCATCATCATCAGAAGAGTAGTATGTGAGGATGTTGCTAATTGTTGTTTACGTTAAGGATGAGGGAAACACCCAGTAACATGGTGAAAGCTGGATAAATGGTACAGTGGTCAAAATTATATAAAATACACACAGCTGTATGACAAGAACAAGTTAAAAACAGATGAAAAAATTTTTTAGAAAATGAAAGTTAGGCATTATATCGTGAATCAACTTGATGATTGCACAAAATGATGGGCATGGAATTTGTGTTTGTAATAACGCGTTCCTGATATCAGTTGACCAAATTGTCAGTTTCAAACTATGATTTCTTGATTTGCTACGTTTTGATTAATATTTTAAGATTATATTAATAAGATCTGTTGATTTTTGTAGTGAAAGCCGGGAGCACGCCCAAGGCAGTGAGTACACATATTGATAATTTCATCAGATGTGTATGTTCCAAATAAATCATGATATTTTACTCTATTTGGATGGTTTATTTCCATAATTTGTCGATTCGCTCAAGGTTTTTTAGGCGGAACGATGAAATCTCAAATACCCAATATTCACCCAGATTCATATCGGCAGAGGTGGCATTCAGATTTGTGTAAAGTCTGAAATGCAGGAGTATCCTATGCCCAAAAATTGCTCACAAATATTGTTAAGGAAAAACTCATGGACCACGTCAAACCATACCGAAAAAGAAACTGCTAAACTGTAACGTAAAGTCGTTTAATAAATTTTAGAGATCATTCTTAATTGTTACCACTATCAAATAACATCCACGGGCGCCAGCAGGATCTTTTCTCGGGGAGCCAATCATCGGCGAGAGACAACCTTTTGCGAAACCGTCCCCTCTAAAACTTGTTGAAGAGAGGGGGGGGGGTAGCTTGTGGGGGAGTGCAAACAAAAAACAAAAACTGTACACAAAATCATGCCAAATATGAAAACGTGAAAATGTTGAGGTCCACCCAGATTCTCTTGGGGGGCGGGGGTTGAAGTGGTGAAGGGAGAAACAATCGGTTTGTGCTTCTTCTGCATCAAACTGTAGAAATATGCAACATTTTTCAAGGTAACTTACAATATTCTTCTGTCGGAGGGTGCATGGACAATATACACGAACGCATTTCATTTAAAATTTCAATGTAAGTTCACTTCATGTACTGTGCGACCTTGTCCTTAGCATTCAACTTATTCACTGATGTAATCAATTTACAATTATGCAATGTGCGGAATTATATATGCTGAAACTGGAATTAGTGATATACGCACGGATACTTACATCATTGAAACTCTGAGCGCAATTTTAATCTGTTAATAATTGTTATAAATGCGAATCATTGAACTCTCAGTCATAAATTAATAGAAAACACGATCATGCAAGCAACTGTTGCACGTTTCTTGCATTAAACTGAAAAACGTCTCAAACATTAAATGGCAATCGGGGTATTCTGAAATTAACGTAAAAAGTTCCTCAGTCACCTTGGTTACGAAGTAGCGAAATACTAGTTAGATTTGTACCATTGACTATCGTATTCTACTAGAAGATAACAAACCTAATGCTATATTCCCGAGTCCAAAATTTTATTATAATTAAAATGAGATACCTAATTAATAGGTATATACATATAGTAAATAGAAAAACAGTGGTGACAAATTCTCATAGATGGTGCCACGACATCTCATTTTATTTTAGGTAATTTTGTGGACGCGGGAATATAGCATTAGTTTGCTATCTTCAGGTAGAATGGTGATACCGATAATGATTGATTTTTGAAAGCATAGCGAAGGTTTCTGTTTTGGTAGAGTCTGGCGGTATTCTGGACCAACCAGAATTTCGAAAATTCCGAATAGCAGACAGCTTTATATAACATTTATAATCAATGAGCAAAATCTGGAAAAGAAAAGTTCACCTAGATTAAAGCTTACACGGAAAATTATAAAAATTGACGTTATTCTTTTTACATAGATTTGATACCAGATCCGAAACATTTCAGCTTGACTGTAGTTTTTATTAACACTCTGTCAAAAAATTAGCACAGTGCAGTTTGCTAAGTAAATATTTTCCCTATCATTTTTGTTATATAACTTGTTTATAATAGTTTATCTCCGGATTCATGGTACTGAACATGCCCACTTTAACTATGTGATATGAATATTTCTGAGAGACGCATTGGTACTTGGAAAAACCATATTATTTTCCCCTAAACACTAAAAAAGTTTTCCTTATGAATAAGTAAACAATATAATTAGCTGTAGTAATTCCTAGGACATTTAGGAGATATCACCCAAGGCGATACTTAATTTCGCAAGGGTGGGATATACCGGCATCTCTTTGTCTACTATAATGTTTACCACTACATCATATTTCGTTCATTTTACACTAGCTTTCTGTATCGCGGTTTCGTGGAACGGGTAGGTGGCGCCACTAGTAAATTTCCGAAACATGTAAGTTGGCTGCCAATTTGCTAATGCCATCAAAGATACAAAACGTGGCCGAAAGTTTATAGCAATACTTAAAAACAATGCTTTATGTTTCAAGCTACGAAATCGCGGGAAACCGCAAGAATAAAGCGTTTATATCGCTTCTTGACTGTCACAGGTTGAGTAGGGCGATGACAGGCCGCGCTATTGCCGGCCTAACGCTGACGGTGGAGATTCTGCTACTTGCCACGACAGTTGATTGCAAAATCGACAATGAGTTCGAAGATAAACCCATGCATATAATCTTCCTCTGGTATCAGTGAATAAACAAATTTTTATGTCTCTCCGTATTGTAGTTCAGACGTGTTGCTGATAGACTGGACTGACATTGACATTTTTTATATATATATATATAGATAATTTCATTCAATAACGAAATTATTTTACTGTTTGTTGAACTATTGTAGTTTTCAAAACATAAAAAGTATCAACAACGCTAACCAAAAGTGTCTGAAAAATCGTATACTAAAAAAAATTGGAAATATCAGAACATATTCACGTCAAAGTTAAAAACGGATTTTAAAAACAATACAGCATATAGCGGAAACGTGGTGACTGGGCTATTAAACGTGAACTGAGATCCCTAACAGTTCCAACTATTAGCAGCTATGCACTTTCCGCAGTGTTCCATTCTGGCATGGTAGATGGCGCCTTGCGCTGTCTTATTTCGAAAGACCGTTTACAAATCCAAACGTCTTAAGTTGATAATCTACAACATTTTCATCTGTTAATGGAATCTCAGACCAATCATATTTTTATCATTTACCTAAAGTCAAATTTTCCATCCAACTAATGTGACAAGTTATCACAACAAGTTAGTGCATACACGCTAATATCTTGGAAAAACGGTGCCAATAGTTGTTTACATATTTCAATGCGTTGCCGCAATGGTATGTTAGACTTTTATACCAGAAGCACGTTTAATTTTTCCATGTATAGTCAGCTGAATAATTTTCTGAGAAATCATATCTTTTTGGTACCACGGGGCAATGGCTTAAAGCTCATGGTTTATATGTGAGTCAATGCAACATAATAAAGGATGAAGTATATTGACCTAAGAATTCAAATACATTACTCTGGCAGATTTTCCGCGATAATAATATCGAAATTCGAAGTATCTGCTCAAAAAAGTATTTTAATTTTGTTTTTTTGCATGATCTTATTAGAGGAAAATTCACAAGAACGTGTTTTGATCACAATAATTAAGAAAACCTAAAAAAACCGGAACAAAGAAAATAATCTTTTAATTCGTTTAAAAAATTGTTGAAACAATTTTTGACGCGTTATTGGATCTGTCAGCATGCAGATTCGTTAAAAGGGCCTTGTTGAATAAGATTATGGAATAAAAAACGAATCATCATTTTTTCCGAGCAGATATAAAGACACTTCCTGAAGCAGTAACTTGTATCGCATAAATGAAGTGAACATGTTCAAGTTCAATCCAAGCGGCATTTTTATTTTTGGGAAATCACTTGCTTAACGGCCATTCTCTACTAAAATAAGATATTACGAAATCAAAATCTCAAAACAGCTAAGTGTGTCATAACACTGATTAGAGTATTCTACCTAAAGATAGCCAAACGAATACTATATTCCCGAGTCCAAAAAATCATCCGAGATAAAATGAGATATCCAGCGCAATCTATGAGAATTTGTCATAGGTGTTTCTATATTCACTATATATAACTATTGAAATCTTAGTTTTTTTCTTATCAAACACAAATAATAAAAATGTAGCAGAGTGTTGTAGGTTTAAAATATTAACAATGAATATTTTGATAATATATAGTAGAAAACACCAACTTTATCACTCCCTAATCAAATTTGCAGCATAAAAATAACACATGTTGCAATTACAGCATATCAACCTATTTTCATTTCAATGCAAAATAATTCTATAACGCATAGATGGCTGTAAAAAATAAAAGCCATGACAATTGTTTTTATTGATCACAGCTGTCAGAATACGTTTAAAATAGTTTTGGGTAGTTAAGGTTTTCAAAATGGGTAGAGGAAAGGTTATTAGTGAGAAAATTCGGTTACTGATAATTGAATTTTTTAATTCTGGGAAATCAAACTCAGATATTGCAACTTTGTTAGACTTATCGCAGTACAGTGTGAGAAATATTGTTACAAGATATAACGTAACTGGTTCAGTTCACGATATGTGAAAAAAGTAATATCACAAATGCCGACCGAAGAGCATTAAGAAGAATAATCGTGAAAAACAGGCTTGCCAAATATTTACAATTAAGTGCTCTGTGGAGTGACGCTGTTGGAGGAGAATTCCGAGGTCCACAACTCATAGAGAGGCCCACAAACTGGGATTTAGCACTTACAGGGTAAGTTTTCTTATAAAAAAAGTGAAGTAAAAACCATAAAGTTGCACAACTTATTTATAGGCCAAAGAAAAGCCACTATTAACTCCACTGCAAAAGAAAAATCGGCTTCGATGGGCTAAAGAACATAGACAATGGACACCTCAACAATGGTGTGCATTACAATGGAGTGATGAGGCCATATTCGAAGTTTGTGTTGGTGACAGTCGCAGTAGAGTTACTCGCAAAAAAATGAAGTATTCCATGTTGACTGTCTGAAGAGAAAAGTGAAATTTCCAGCATCCATTATGGTCTGGGGCAGTATGTCATCAAAAGGAGCAGGAAAACTTCATTTTATTGATGGAAATGTGGATACAAACAAATATTTGGCAATTTTAGAAGAATCGCTTTTACCAGTGATGGAAGAATGTTTGACATCCGGCCAAGATTTTGTCTTTCAGCAAGATGGTGCAGCGTGCCATACCTCAAAAAAGGCTATACAATGGATGGAAGAAAATAATGTACCACTTTTGAAATGGGTTTCTAGCAGTCCAGATCTGTCACCTATTGAAACTTTGTGGCACGAGATGAAAAAGGTTCTACGACAACATCCTGCTCGTACATCACCGAACTGAGACAAAAGCTTCAAGAAATATGGGATTGTTTTACACCAATTTTTTGCCAAAACCTGGTTAACGCTATGCTCCAAAGAATTTCAGCCGTAATAAAAAATAAAGGTGATGTTACCCAATGGTAATCTTTCAATTGTTGCTTTGTTAACTTCGCGCATTTATTCGCACATTGTTTATTTGTTCAGATACTATTAGTTATAGGTCTAAGTGATTTCAAATATGTATTTTTTACGACTAGAGTGTATCTAAATGTTTTTGAGAAAATAAATTGTTTTAGAAGTAAATAGTTTCGTCATGTTTAGTTTATAAAGGCATATTTTGGTACAAATCTTGAAGAGGGCCAATTGAAGTGGGAAGGGGCTCGTATATCCTAAGAAGAACAAAATAGCGCTACCTGCATGAGCATATTCAAGCATCGAGGTAGATATAGCGCCATCCATGAGACACTAACCGTTTCAAAGTTTATATAGTAAAAACACATATGACAAATTGTCATAGATGATGCTAGTTATTTTATTTTGGATAATTTTTTGGATGTAGAAATATAGCATTAGGTAGGCTATCATCAGGTCAATCAATAAGCATAAAGTGTATCCTACGCGATAATAAATGCTTTTCCAACACTTTAAGACGGTTTGTACGTTAATAAGTAAAGTTTAATTAGAGCCGCTTTATCAAAATTTCCCAGAATCGCTGGTCTCTTGTTAGATATTTGATTTTCCCGTCGTTCCTTCCGCCCACTCGTCGCTCATATTTCATTAAATGCAGGACATGCTGTGGAACATGTGTCAACAGACAATGTCAGATGACGCACAATATAATATTGCAGTTTCATAATTAAAACTTTTCACGATGAACTTGAAGCGCCAACACAGTATTTATTTAATGAAAATATCTGATAATCGAAAAAGAAAGAGGTGGCAGCATAAACAGTCAGACTCTTGATGTCTACCGTGCTGAACATTGTCAACTCTTTTCAAGATTGGTAGGAAATTGAAAATAATTCAGGTGTGACTAATAACAATTTTTGAAGTTTCTCCATTGATTAAACCTTCCAGTTTAAAAATCACTGGTACAAATAAGAATAGCGAGATTGGCTTTTTTTATACTTTGTAAAGAGTTAGAGTGTTTGGTTCTGCAGCTGTGTCATAGATGGTGCTAGCGTACTTTAGGTTCACTTCAGGTACAATAAGATAATAAATTCGCGTGCGGTATAGTATTTTTGACCGAAATTAAAAAGAGATATTTGCGAGAACTTACACATTCCAATTAATTATACCACTTAAACTGTTACTGGCTGAAAGAAGAATGACATTTGATTATGACATGAGGCTTCGAAGTCATCTGTGTAACTTAATGAGGACCTTTATATAATAATTATAACAATCAAATTTAGAAGCTGGTTGAATTTTGTTCAAGTGTTTCGAATCCTTATGTATTGCAACGTTGTATTTTTTTGTCTGAATAAGTATATTCAACTTCATCTACAACGGTTACAGAATGCTGATGCCGTTTTGTACATCATATTAAAACGTATAAGGTTTTCTCTAAATTGCGCGAACTCAACTGCCGCAGCATGAATAATTTCTATAAGTTTAGTTCATCGGTGTTAGACTCTAAGGCCCGTATCGTCAGTCGTCCCTACAATTGTAGGGCGCGTTTATGGCCTCCTTGATTGTCATACTCCTTTCTCTCCTTCAAAAATGTCTAGACTACACTTGTCCCGTGTCAGCGTCAGCGCTCTCCTATTGTGACGGTATGTTTTCTTTTTAAATTGTAGGAAATTTCAGGCTGATAAAACATGATATAACTCAAAAGCAAGCACAATTTGATGCAAATAGATGTTTGTGACATAACCTCAAAATAGAGTTCTGACACGGAGAAGTAGAAAACTATGACAATCAAGGAGGCCATAAAGGCGCCCTACAATTGTAGGGACGACTGACGATACGGGCCTAAGACCTTAAGCACGCCATCTACATTGTATGCTATTTTTTTTGGGTTGGGTGTATATGATGCAAATTTGAGAGGCATTGGTATGTTGTCTCTTTCACATAGTAAAGTTGCTGTATTTCACAGCTCCTTTGTATACAAGGCTGATAAAGGTTATAATGAGCTAGGTATGAATTATAGAAAATTTTCTATGATGAACTGCAAGATCCACCTCAAGCAATTTTTGTAATTGTTTTCTAATTAGATTTGTAACTTTTTTTGTTATACGTATATATATTTTTGCTGTGTAAGGAAGGGGTAAGACGCAAAATGAACTAGGTGGGGTTAAGTTGACAGATGACGTATTCTTGTGTTGTTTCACTAATAAATCGTTTTATTATCATCATTACTATTATATGATGAACAGTTTGACGTTGATGGGGTATATGGGAGTATTTCTCGGATTGGCATGAAAAACGCTTCACTGCATATTACAGCAGTGCATATTGAGGCATGTTCATCTTGTCACTTTAGCTAATTCATGCCGCCCTGGCAATCTTGTTTATTAGACTCGTTAAGTAGTTTCTAACTTCTTACAAAAGCAGGTCGTGATGGGATTATAAACTTTTGTTTTCTATACTGATTAATTTTGCGGCAACTTTATTCACGTTTATCATGAGACTTGCAGTTCTGTACAAGGTCTGCTCACACCAAATCCATCTAATCTAAAATCTTAGAGATTATACATAGTAACAGGATTAAAGGTTAAACTACTATATGCCTACGCGCAGCCTATAGGAAATGCTTTTAATTTAAACCAGAATATTGACTTTTTCAAAATAACTTTGAGAATGGTAAAGGTACAGTACAGATACTTATTATATAAGCTGGTGGTAAATAGCTACAGTGTAATGTTTTCATCTAACGATATTCGAATCTGGTCAAACTTCAAGGAAAAATTTCTTGAGTGATTATAAACACAAGTCTGCTAAGTTTTAGTTTTCAAGATAAGTGGGTGCAATGATTAACGTATTTTACCTGAAGATAGCCAACCATATACTATATTCCAGCTTCCAAAAGGGGGTGTGAAAGGTACTAGCGCTATCTATGAGTCAGTAGCGGATGGAGATCCTAGCGCCATCTAAAGGACAGTAGCAGAACCAAATGCTCTCACCCTTTTATTGCAAATTATTTTAATAAAAGACGAATTTTCAAAAACAAAGGCCTATGTTTATCTGAATTTTCCTTCTCAGAATTACCCATAATATCACCAGGTACTGGTGGACAAGCAATTATTCTTTGTATATATTCGGTTTCTTGGTTGTTTAAAATATATCAGTCTTATTATTCCTTTTTTTTCAGGCAGCCAGCCCAGCTTGCACAGAACTCGAGACCATCGTCATGGACTGGTTTGGCAAAGCCATCGGCCTGCCAAATGACTTTATCACCTCAGCAAAGAGCAGTAGAGGAGGTGGGGTAATCCAGACATCAGCCAGTGAATGCGTCTTAGTCAGCATGTTGGCAGCAAGGAACCAAGCGATTCAGTACCTCAAAAAGAACCATCCTAATGTAGAAGACAACGTGTTCCTTCCAAAATTGGTAGGATATTGCTCCAAAGAAGCTCATTCTTGTGTGGAGAAGGCTGCTAAGATTCTCTTGGTTCAGATCAGGATCTTGGAACCTGACGAAAATGGTAGCCTGAGAAAAGAGAATCTGCTGGATGCAATGGAAAAAGATAAAGAGAACGGTTTGGTACCATTCTTCGTCTCGGCGATTTTAGGATCAACCTCGAGCTGTAGCTTTGATAACCTCGAGGAGATAGGTCCAATCTGCAAAGCAGAACCTTGCACTTGGCTTCATGTGGACGCAGCTTATGCTGGAAATGCTTTCATATGTCCAGAACTCAAATACCTACTTTCCGGTATTGAATACGCAGATTCTTTCAACACAAATCCAAATAAGTGGCTTTTGGTGAACTTTGACTGTTCCTGTCTATGGGTTAGATGCAGAATGAAGCTCACCAGCGCTCTAGTTGTAGATCCTTTGTACTTACAACACGCAAACTCAGATGAGGCTATCGATTATAGGCATTGGGGCATACCTCTCAGCAGAAGATTTAGATCTTTAAAACTTTGGTTCGTCATAAGAAAGTATGGTCTTTCTGGACTTCAAAAATACATCAGAAACCATATCAAGCTAGCAAAACATTTTGAGTCACTTGTAAGGAAAGACCCAAGGTTCGAGGTAATAAACGACGTGAAGTTGGGCTTGGTATGCTTCAGACTTATAGCGCCTGACAATGTGAACCAAAATCTTCTAGCAACCATCAATGCCTCTGGTAAGTTGCATATGATACCATCAATGGTAAGGGACAAGTATATCATCAGATTCTGTGTCACAGCGGAAAACGCTGTCCAAGAAGACGTTGAACATGCATGGACGGTCATCACAGAGCACGCTTATGAGTTGCTTGGAAGCATCCCTGTCAAAAAGGAGTTTGTCAGGCCACCTCTCACAAGGCAGAAGTCCAAAAGGTTCTCTTTCACAAGAAGTGTGTCCAAAGAGATGTACAAGAGGTCAAAAAGCAAGAGCAATCTCTACGATGGCGCGACACCTATCCTTGTGGCGGATAGTGATGAGGAGGCTGATTCCTCAAAACAGGATAATGATGATATTCTGGAGACTTTGGCTAGTATCACAGTGATGTCCGAGGATGATGACGTTTTTAACAAGGATTGTGAGGATGCTTACAGAATACAGCGTCAAAGTGCGAAAGAAATCACTTGCAATGGAGTTTAATATTTAAGTCCTTCCAAAATAGCTCGAGACAATATTTGTAAGATATTTCTTTCTATCTATTCTCTCATTTTTGCACAATTTCACCGTTATTGCATCATCTTCGAGTGACATGGCTTTCATTAATTTCATATCTCGCATTCTTCCTTCAACATGAATTTTTGGAGGAAAGTTGGTAACCTACTAGAAATGAGTCGAGAAGGTAACCTCAATGAGGACGTTTTATAATAAGAGTGGTAAAAACAAAAATTAAATTGTATATAGGTTAAAACAAGGCTTGGAATCCTCTGTTATATGATAAGCCATCATTTAATACAACAAAAAATGGTAAACTTGGATAAACATGAATACAGACTTCATGAGAGACATTGCATCTGTCGATATAAAGCGCTAGGCGGACAAACTGGTCGAAAAATATAAAATTCTAGTTGTAAAAACACTAATTTTCTGTCCAATTTAGGCAACTTATTGCGAAATCGAGATTTTGCAACCAGATCAATTTCGAGTATATCATATTTCTTCTTTAGAAATGCTTTCGTGATCTTTGCGAAAACTTTTTTTTGACCTGGCGTCTGGTTCCAACAAGGTGTAGGTTCTTTGAAGCAACTTGTAAAAAGATAATTAGGGAAAAATGTTATGTCTAACGCTGTTCAGTTCTGTGATCTTTTGATACTAAAGTATTTCTAAGATGCAACTTGTATCTGAAAGAAATGTGTTTGATTCTAAATCGGACTGAATAGCATGTCTATACATATTTTAGGTAATAGTGTACTTAATCGTAAGCTTTATTTGATGTATGTAGTATTTTTTATGTTTGTTGGAAAATTCAAGACCATACATGAGAATTTTTTGAGTGTTTCTAAACCATTGTCCTAGTTTTTCCAATAAGATGTATATAATTCAGTATTATTAGGTTTAGGTTTTTTATTTATTTTATGTGTAGTTTAAGGACCATTGAAAATAAAACATTTTTTTTATAAAACTTCTCGCCTTTTATTGCATGGTAACAGTATCAAATCTGAATTTAGTGGTAAATCAACAAAGAAATATACACATTGATAAAAAAATGGAATACATAGTGACAATGCATAGAGGAGATGGAATATTCTTTATAGTACATGGCTCCGGTCAAATTGGCTGAAATTTTAGTATGTTTGTTGTCCATACCAATCAAAGTGCACTATGGTTCTAATATCACGGTTTTCAAGTTACAGCATGCTCAAACTTAATTAATTCGCCTTCTGTATTACACCTATTCTGGGCCATATACTATTCTACCCAATTATTATTATGTGGTTGTTGAGTCATTGAATTTGTTTTTTCCAGAGAGTCTGTCTAACCCGTCCAGCAGATTCAGGAAGCGGTTTGCAAGGAAGCAGTCACGTTTCTTTTGTTTTTATATTTAGCCCAAGCATATCACAATGGGAACTTTTTGAACCTCGTACCTGTATTTGTTATTACTAGTTCTACGTGTTTCCTTCAACAATGTGAGACGTAGTTGTTGCGTTGGTTTTAAAAGTTGAACACACAACAACATCCGGCGGTTTTTATTTGTTTTTTGTAGTCATTAATAGCACAAGACGTAGATTCTTCGTCTTTCGTATACAGCAGAGGTCCTCAAACTTGTTTTGTCTATTGCCCGCTTTGAGAATCAATTATTTTTAAATTTAAATTGGAGATAAGGGAAGCATCCTCTACTGAAAATGGGGAACGACTGCTGTTGTTACCAGGGTTGTGTGATATAAAAAAATGGCGTCAAGTAGTTTGTCTCTGCATCTCCTAAGCAACGAAACGCGGTCATAAATTCATAAAGGATTGTATTCGGTACAAGTCTTAGAAAAAGTTGGACACGAACATGTATAAGAAAGGAATCAAGTGGATCGCGTCAGTCAAACCGACTCGTACGTAGTCTATCGCAGTTTGAGCGATTTTGTTTTTTCTTTTCGTTTTTTTTTGCCTGTAGCTCCACCCCCACGGACCGATTTTCAAATCTACAAAGCATTTTACCTCATTTTCGAAATTTTTCGCGATTACAATACGTAGTAAGTGCAAGTAAAAGGGAAGAAGATTTACAGGATATCCTTAAATGTCGGAAAGCCCTGTTTGGGGTGGGAAAAACGAGTTTTGTACTATATTACAGACACAAGAGACGTTTAAATTTTTTCCGCTGTTGTATGCTTTCTGTAATTCAAAAATTCCAATTTCGCACCCTCTGTGCCAACTGAACGATTTTGGTGCATTGAGGTAATTTTGGACGTGATTCGGAGAATGATCATGGAACGCCTTGGAATAGACCTTTTGGCGAAAAACTATCATAAGATTCGTGATCTATGCAATCAATTTATCGAAAAAAATGGTGTCATGTAGATTCGTAAAGGATAATGTCGGCCCATGTAAAACAGAAATTAAACGGATCAAGTCAACCAAACAGGCCCATACAATTAGGTCCATAGACATCCTTTCCCTGCCCTACCGATGGTACCGTCCATCTGATAACGTCGCCCCCCTCAATACCTCACAGCTCGATGATTCCACTCTATCATCCTCCATCCCATCCAGTTTGATGAGCAAATGTACGGGGAAAGCTATAATGTTGAAGTGAGTATAAATATACAACGACCAAAATAAAATAACCTTTCCCACCCATAATAAACCGCAACCTCCAATTTTCAATTCCAACCAAAATGTTTCTGAAAATGATGAGCCTAAGAAATGTCAAAAACGTTTACATTTGTTGCCGTTAGTTCCGCCGCCACGGGACCGATTTTAAAAGCTGCGAAGCTTTTTTTTCCCTTGGCATAATGGTAACCTGGTGTGAAAATTTCATCAAGATTCGAACAGTGCTTTTCAAAATATAGGCGGGGCAGGATTGGCGAATATACCGACAGAAATGAGTGATATGGTTTTTCGCGACGTACAGTAATGGGCAAAAGTAGATAGACAAATATAAACATTTACCTAAATACCTTTAGAAACGAATTCATACTTCATTGCTCCATAAACAAATGCGTTATTAGTAGAAAAACTAAATTCCTGTTTTTTACATTATTTGCAATGAACATAATACAAAAATATGTAGACACATTCTTTTCAACATTACTTTAGTACAGTTTCGTGGTCAGAAGAGGAGTAGTTTGTGTTCATCAGGTATTGTGGCATAAATTGAGTGATTTTAAGACCATGCCGCGTGGTCCAGAAATTTCTTTCGATGTGAAAACTAAGATCATTGAGTTATACAAAGATGGTCAACGTCAAGTCGACATTGCCAAAAATTTGAAGCTGAAGCGTAAAGCAGTTTGGGCAATATTGAAGAAATATAAACAAAAAAGTATCTTGGAAACCTCTAAAAGAAGTGGTCGGCCTAGAAAGATAAATGCTAGGTCAGTTAGATTAATAAAAGTAATTTCGTCCAAAGATCCGTTTAAAACCCCAAGACAAATAAAAGCCGAAATCGAGACAAAAGGAATCATTGTCAGTATTTCTACGAAAACTATAAGTAGAAGATTAAATGATTTGAAGTTATTTGCACATCGCCCGAGTAAGAAGCCGCTAATTTCGAGGAAAAACCGTATGGACCGATTACAATTTGCACTGTTGCATCTTGATTGGAGCATCTGTGACTGGAATAGGGTATGTTTCAGTGACGAATCCAAGTTCAATATGTTTGGATCAGATGGTGTTCATTACGTTAGACGTCTAGTGGACAAAGATTTGAACCCCAAGTACACTTTGCCCACTGTCAAACATGGAGGTGGGTCTGTTATGGTTTGTGGTGCTTTTCGGGGTTTGAGATGGGACCTTTACATAGAATAGATGGCATTATGGATAAGTTGTATGCACAGACATAGTAAAGCTTGTCATGTTACCCTATATGGAAGACAATATACCCTCAAGATCAATCTTCCAGCAAGATAATGACCCGAAGCACACTTCAATCTCGCAAAGAAATTCTTTCTGGATGAAAAAATATCAGTTCTCAATTGGCCTTCACAGTCTCCGGATATAAACCACCATTGAAATCTATGGGAATACTTAGATAAGCAAATACGAGATGAAATTATTCAAACAAGGATGAAATTTTTGCAGCTTTTGACGAAAGTGGAGACAGATTGATGAATCTCATATCAAGGAACTTCTACAATCATGCCGAGACGATGACAGGCGGTGATTGATAATACATACATACATACAAAATATTACACAAACTTTTTCTATAATTGTTTTGCTTTGTCTATATATTTTGTCCTTCATAGTTCCAGTTTTTTTCAATTAATTTTTATTGAATGGAGTCTAATGAATTTATTTTATGAATAAGTGAGTATTATGCTATAACGAATTATAGATGTGTGCAGGTTGATGTATTAATAAAACAAGTTAAAAAGACATACAGTACAATATTAATTGGTCTATATACTTTTGTCTATTACTGTATATGTCATGTACCATCCAAAAGCATAATATCCCATTTCATAAATTCTTCGCGATTAAAATACTTCCTGGCCAGTGGCGTAGGAAGTAAGACTCGTTGTCAACGTTCATCATGCATTCATAAACAGACGGAAACTCGTCACTAAAAATAATGTTATGCCATTCACGATCCTCATTTTCTTGGCATGGGTTCTGATGATGGACAGATAAGTCACACGCCGTCATGGAGAAAGAAGTAAGAAAATTTTCACGTGAACCGTACTTATGAGTTACAGGGTGCTAAGTCACGTCTTGTTGTCCTTGGAGCAGGTATGACGCCACAACGGAATATCCAGGAAATACAGGAACCTTGTCCTTTACGATTTTTCCGAACTACCTCAGTAAAGCTCAAGTCAGCCTCCTTTCTCGATCTCTAGATCTCCAGTCCCTTCGCTCATTGAACATGCGTGATACATCATGGAAAGGAGAGTGATCACTTCATCTCACCCTTCACAAATGCTACCAGATCTTCAGGAAAAGTGTGAGCTAGTTTGGGATGAGATACCGCAAGAAGACATTAAGTCATCTCCTTAGAAGCATGTCCCGACGAATGGACGGATGTATAATAATTCAAAACTTAATCACGACTTTCTGTTGCTATTCTCACTTTTAATCAGTCACCGTGAGCTGCTCAGGTTGAAATTCC
Organism: Acanthoscelides obtectus; assembly: GCA_963669975.1. Classification (NCBI taxonomy): domain Eukaryota; kingdom Metazoa; phylum Arthropoda; class Insecta; order Coleoptera; family Chrysomelidae; genus Acanthoscelides; species Acanthoscelides obtectus. Next base: position 42,064,576 of record CAVLJG010000001.1, read on the forward strand.
GCCCCAAGAAAATTTTTCTCTTAATCAGTGGATGTTGTGATTGACCTTAGGTGGTAGACAGTCTCGGACTATCGAACAAGGAGGTTCCATCAGGCGGATGAGGCCAAAATGTGTGCAAGTCGCATTCAGGCGTGTTCCCTCACTAGAGTCCAAGAGACGTTCCAGCTTTCCCCTAATGCCTGAACCATCAGTGTTTAGACCTTAGGCCTTCTAGGTGATTCAAGTACAAAAAAATGTATGAACCTGAATTGGTGCAAAATGTTTTTGGCCTGTTCTAAGCATGCAGAAAAAAGACCACTCAATAATAATGATTTTATCACAACAATTTTTTGTATACATGTCTGTGGGGTTAGGTAAGTGATGATCAAAATTTCAGAAAAATCCAACTGTTGGAAAAATATGAAAAACTAATAATTTGTTGGGCCTCCACGAAGTTTCATACACTCAGAAACACATCTGGACATACTCATAATCAGATGATCGATTTCCCCTGAGATATTTATCTCGTCCCAGGCTACATGTATCTCGTACTAAAGTGCCGCTGGAGTCTGTGGAGGATGTAGTAAACTATTCTTCCCATGATGTCCCAGACGTGTTCAATGGGTCGAAGATCGAGAGATCTTGTTGGAAAGGCGGGTTGGTGAGAGACTGTATATAAGACAAAACATGTGGTTCGTTCTCCTCCTGTTGCCTTTGATGAGCACCAAAGATTACCTTCTTTAAGCAACAACCTCGGATACCGTGATTCAAACCGTGTGGAGCACGTTTCCATAGAAAATTGAGAACCTCGTTTCACATCGTCGCCTTCTCACTCTTGCATCTCCAAAAGGATTCTGGATTAATCACTAAAGACGATAAGACTATTGGAGGTCCCAGTTCAACCGATCACTGCACCAAACTAGTCGGTTACTTCGGTGCGTAGTAGTGAGAGGTAGGACGGAATGAAGTCCAAAACTGTTGATCTGGCGATAAACGATTCGCATTGTAATTCGCTTTCCATGCTCTACAAACCATTGGTCGGCAATTGACCTTGTGGTTGAGAAGCGGTCCCGTAGAGACAAAAGTCTTAGTGTATGTGCACATACTAGGCGAAATCAAGCGAGGCGTAGCGTTGCGAGCAAGGCGGAAAATACAAACTAATATAATTCAATGCGAGGGTGCATACTGGTGGCGAGCCGTAGCGAGTCGTAACGAGTCCGCGGCGAACGATCCTCTCCAAAACAAATCAGTTTGTCTTTGAGCGTGGAAGATTGCGCATTAAATATGGTGGATATCGAAAAATAAATAAATGAGATATTTTTGCGGGCTCCTATATGGGATCAATCAAGCTCTTTACATATATGTGATGTAATATCGAAAATGTGGCAGGAAATAGCAGTTCTGTGGAATAATAAGTGGTAAACACATGTTCACATGATAACATAATTTATTTATAAGACATTTATTGAAACGGTACAGCTCCTTCATTATTGAAATATTGCATAAACAATTCCTTATATCCCTAGCTTGTTCTGTAAAACTATTATTTTTCCTATTTTTCTTTAAATCTGTGTTTTCCTTTGTGTCTCCTATTAGGGCAATACCTTCCTTATCAATAATTGTATTATGCAACACATAAATGCAATTAACAATTTTTTCGGCATTTTCTGGAGATGTTTCTATTGCTTTTGTTAAAATTCGCCATTTTGCAGCAAGGATTCTGAAGGCACATTCGACAACTCTTCGTGCTGTTGAAGGTCTGTAGTTAAAAATCGTCTTCAGTGCATCAACATTTTTTCGTGGATATGGTTTTAATAATTGATTCAGAAGTGGATAGGCTTCATCTCCTAATAAAACATACGGTAGCATTTTATCTGAGTTTGATATTATGCTGGTATCTGCTGGTATACATATTTAAGTTTCCAGTAACTAAATGCTGATATAAAGCACTTTCTCTCGAAATATTCCACCATCTGATTGTTTAGCGAAGGCACCTGTGTCGATTTCCGGATAAGGTTTATTCTTCAGATATTTTCCATATTTAGAATTGTGACAATAATAGTAATTATTTGAAGGATACATTTACTGGTAGATGAAAATACCGGCACTAAGTGGAAAATACTATAAATGTACTCAGATAAAATATTGTATTGTTTATTTTAAATAGTTGATCTTTTCTTTGAAATGTTTCTTTTTATTTTAAATTCCTTATGCTAGACTGCTTCTCGTATATTATAATTTATTCTAATAAAATAATGCTAAATATGGATTAGCGCACCAGAGAATAAAAATAAACATAAAAGTAGAGTTAATATAAAACATGCAATATTTTTCTCTTGTGTAGGTATTTTATAATACGAACCTTAAGGCTAATGCTAGCTTCT